>JAVGVS010000523.1:58045-193045 GCA_032718565.1 Distichodus sexfasciatus | reverse complement strand
TGATGGATGGATGGATGGATGGATGGATGAAAGGAAAGGAAGGGAGTATAGACGAAGAAAGTAGAGAAAGATGGATGGACTGCGTGTTGATTGAGTAAAAGGAAAGAAGGAAGGAATAATGTATGGGTGGATTGATACTAGATATAATGGTAGGAAAGAAGAATTGGATGGATGGATGGAAAAAAGGAAGTGATGGATGGTGGAGGTAAGGGAAAGGGAGGAAGAAAAACATGGATATGCCAATGTACTGATGGATGGATCAGTGGTAGGAATGAAGGATGGATAGATTGGTGGAAGTAAGGATGGACTGAAGGAAGGATATAAAAATCGCCATAAATATCGTGATAATCGGCCGAGCCCTAGGTTAGCGTGTTTGTGTGTTAGGACTGGAAGAGTCAAACTGTGCGTCATTTTGTGTGTGAGGACATTTTGACCTTCATCAGAAATCATCTTTAGTAAAACATTCAGGTTTAATGTGGCTCAGCATGAGTAAAAGATTTAGTTTGTCACTGGAGAGTGGGTTGGGGTTAGAAACAGACTGTGGTGTTATTTACCTCCTAGTTGTTTTGGGGTCAGTTGGAGTGCAACCAAGCTGGGTGTGTGTTCCATAGCGTTAACCACTTAACTACAATGCTCTTGTGAGGTGGATTGGGTGTGTGTGTGTGTGTGTAAAAGATGGCTTGGGAGTTCGTGTGTGCAGATCCCATGTGACGAAGGAGAACAGAGGCTGTGTGTTTGAGCTCCTATGTGTTCGGTCATGACCTCTGACTCCAGAGGCCACACAGAGGGCAGAACAGAGCCGCCCTTGCACAGGTTTTAATTAAAAGAGAGTGATACCCATGCAGATGAGTAGACAACAGCAAAGCGGTGTAGAGGAGGAGGAAAAGGGGAGCAGGTGGAGAGAAAAGTAAGAGCTGGAGTCATATTCAAGAGTCTGACAAGTAATCAGAGATTCAGAGGGAGGAAAGAAGGATGGAAAGAACAAGGCTTAGGAGGAGGAGAGGGAGGAGGAGTGCAGGTGGAGGGTAAAATAAGAGCTGGACTCATATCAAGGAAAGGAAGAAGGAAGGAAGGAAGGGAAGGAAGGAAGGAAAGCGATGGATGGATGAGAAGGTGGGTATGAAGGAAGGATGGTGAAATAGATAAATAAGAAAGATAAAGGTATGGATGGATTAGAAGGAAAGAAGGAAGGATGAATGGATGAATACAAGGAAGGAAGGAAGGACAGTGTATGTGGATGGAGGGAAGGAAGAAGCATGGATACAAGGAATGAAGGATGTATATACTGTTGAATGGATAGAAGGAAGAGAGGAAGGATGGATCGGACTGATGGATAGATGGAAGGAGGGATAGGTGGATGGATTAAAGAATGGAGGGAAGGAAAGAAGGAAGGAAGAATATATGTACAGATGAATGGATAGAAGCAAGGAATGGATAGATGGTTGATGGAAGAAAGGAGGATGAATGTATAGATGGATGGATGGATGAATGGGTGGAAGAGCAGCGAGGAGGGAAGGATGGAAGGGAAGGATGAATGGATGGACTGAGGTATGGATGGCAATGATGGGTAGGATGGTTGATGGAAGGAAGGAAGGAAGGAAGGATGAATGAAGAGAGCGGTGTAAGTAAAGATATCTGTATTGATTAGTAGTATCCATATCAGTAAAATCCTAATCGTTCCCAATTTTTGCCCGATCAGCATGATGTCACCGAAGTAACCACATTTTCGTCATATCAGACCAATACCGATAAACATCAAAATATTGGTGCGATAATCGTCGGGCTCTTCAGTCAACTCCTGAACGACTTCATTTTCTCTTATTCTTCCATCATAACATACCAAATCTGCAAGCTTCTAACACACCAGAATACGCGTGATATGATATATAGTGAGAACACAGCTTTCTGAGCGTCGCCGCTGTTTGCCTGTGTGTTTGTGAGTGTGTGTGAGTGTTTGTGTGTGAAGGCTCTCGCCGTGCCCCCTGTTATCTCCAGTAGCAGCTTGCTGGTGTGTTCTTTACCGATAATGTTCTCTCGTGAGGTATTATTGTGTGTGGCGGCGGCGGTCATGACGTGGGAGCACAGTGACGGCGGCTTGCACTGGTGAGCGCGACTGCTGTTTATCTCTCCAGATAAAATCGCCTAATCCTGCGACGGACAAACTGAGAGAGGGTAGAGAGAGACACGTTGCTGGCTTCACCAAGAAATTTCCTTGGGTTCAAAATCGTCTCTGCTGAAGGCGCTGAGTGCTGTGAACGGTGAAGCTCATAGTTACGTTTTGTTATATAATATTTAATGTGTTCAAGCCTCTTATGTGTGGACTGAAACGGTTTCTTATTAACGATGTGCGTTTAGGCCTCGTCCACACGGGCGTCTGAGTCAGGGTTTTTTCTGGTGTTTGTGGATTCCCCAGTGACATTACACACGCTACGCAATACATTTGAGACACCAACAGCGCTCAGTATAATCTTTCCACCAATCTGAAACAGCGCGCTCGGCCGTGACCCCGCCCTGGCTGGTCTCCGCCGTACTGAATGCATCACACACGCAGCGGCGCTGGAACAATACGGTACATGGTTAAACTCCATCAATCACGCTTTTATGTTGCGGAATAAACCAGAAACATTTCATGCAACATACACACCTCACCTCACACACACACACACACCTCTACAAACTACGTCACCACACACACACCTCTACAAACACACACACACCTCTACAAACTACACGCACTCACAAACTACACACACCTCTACAAACACACACACACACCTCTCTAAACACACACATACATACACACACACCCTCTAAACACACACACACACATACACACACACACACCCCTCTGCAAAACACACACACATACATACACACATACATACACACACACACACACACACCCCTCTACAAACACCATACATACATACACACACACACACACACCTCTACATACACACACACACCCTCTACAAACATACACACACACACACACACCCCTCACACACACACACACCATACACACACACACATACACACACACACCCCTCTACAAACACACATAAACACATACACACACACACACACACACACCCCTCTACAAACACACACACACACACACACACACACACACACACACACACACACACACCCCTCTACAAACACACACACACACACATACACACACACACACACACACCCTCTACACACACACACACTCTACAAACACACATACACACACACACACACACACCCTCTGTACACACACACACACACACACACACACACACACACACACACACACACACACACACACACACACACCCCTCTACAAACACACACCTCTACAAACACACACACACACACACACACATACGCACACACACACACACCTCTGCAAACACACACACTCTGAACAACATTACATACACCCAGCCAGTCTCTGCAATCTCTCATTTAATAATAAAACAAAAAACATTTTTGCATTGATTAGATTCTGGTTACACATCTTTATTACACACAAACTTACACCAATACTTATTAATACACGCATATAAGACAGGGCATTATAACCGGAGTTAAATGGGACAGCGCGACCGATGCCCTCTAGCTCTGGTGACAAAGGACAGTGTGTGTTATTGTTGTCATCCAACCCAACAATTACGCTACTACACTAACAATGGATTTACTAGGATTTTGTCAATTCCAGTATTACATTGTAAGTATTCTCCCAGTGTCACTCATTTATAAAGCACATTTACATTTGACTTTTTTACCTTCATTTCATAAGAAATGCTGTTTTCAATCACCTACTTTGCTTGAACACCTGCATTGTAAAGCTTCTATATTCAGAAATATATAAATAGAGTGTAAACAACAAACCAAAAAAACAAAATAATCGTTCATTAATCAAGCTGAAATGTTCATTTAATCGTGATATTGATTTGAGCTCATATCGCGCAGCTTTAGGCCTCGTTCACAGGCGTCTGAACCGAAGTTTTCCTGGCCGTGGCGCCAGGTGGCGCCGACGAGCGCGCCGACTTTTCTGCTCATTAGACAAATCAAAAGCGTCCACAGGCGTTCAACGGCGTTCGGCCCGGCTGCTCGTTGGTGGCGTCAAATAACGCGCTGCATCTGCGTTTTCTTGGCATCAAAATCGGCGCTATTATAGCGCGCCAGTGAAAAACGTCGGCACGCAAACACAACCGCGTGTATGGCGTTCGGGAAATTCATTCGACGTCCGTGGGCGGGGCTTGCCAATATGTGTTTTGTGTATTAAGGATATGAAAATGGAAAACTAAAGGGCAGAAAAATTTGGCGGTAAAGTGAGTGTGTGTGTGTGTGTGTGAGTGCGTGCGGTCATTTTTAGAGATGGACATTTAAACATTACGGTTGGGGTAGTGTGCTGTGTTTCTACATTAAAACAATGGCGAGTGGGTTTTATTAGAGCACAGTGGAACAGCATGAGCAGATTTAGAGAGTAATGTTTTCTCCCACAAACGTTTATGGACACATCCATTCTGGCTCGGCTTGTGTGAGGAGGGTTTTGGCAGCGTAGCAGGGTATAAAACACACTCCTGCCACACCTCATACCTAGTACACACACACCATCACCAGTAACGCTCAGCAACCTCCCACCATCTCAAATATATATACAGCAAGAATCCGTGTCAGTATTTATCAAAATGTTCGACTCTGAATGGGACAGAACACATTTGGTGATGTAACTTACACAAGCTGAATATTCATATGTGCCCATCGTAGATCTGTCAGTGGTGCTAATCTCAATCTCTATATTTACATACAAATGTGGAACTACAATGTTGGTGTAGTTCTTCTGAAAATATTCATTTACATTTTTGCTCTTTGAACCGTTTCTAGTCTTCAGTAACAAGTATCTTTGAGAAACATAGATAGGATCTCCGATTGTATCCAGTTCGCGAGAATACCAGATCCTGTCCGAATTAAAGATGCATTATAACAACAGAGAAAAGGAAGGCATTGAGAAGAAACGACCGACTTTTAATCAGATCCCAACGCAAGATCGGTTCAAAGGCGAATACTTTTAGGAACATAAAGATGAGTGAAGCCCCAAAACCCTGCTGATATTAAATTATGGACGGGTTTAGTTTAGGTTTGGGACTAGATTATGATTAGGAGTAGTTTCAATTTGGGATTATATTATGTGACCCGATCTGCTGTAATAATTAGAATGGGTGTTCTATTGTTATTCAGATCACAGGCCGATTATGTTAATCGATTTTCTTTTTTTATATGAAAAAGGTCTTTAAAAGTGTCTGGTCTTAAAAAGAAAAATCTCGCTTTGGCGTTTTTCAGCGCATAATAAAGCCGTATATAAATCAAATAGAACAAACTGCGATAAACCCTTGGGCTCGAGGCCCTATAGACTTATTTACACTCAAATTACAGTTAAATTTAGGTATTAGATAATGAACAAGGTTTAAGATTAAATTATGGACAGGTTTAGTTTAGGTTTGGGATTAGATTATGTTCATGGTTATATGTTATACTGTATGTATATGTATTATATTATAGTAAATATAACTAAACATATCATATAACATATATTGTATGTACTAAATTACATGTACGTATAACTATGGTAGTTTGTGTTATATATATGTAATTTTCCAGTAACTAGCTAGTATTTTAAAGTAGCTTGGTTAGTGATAGCTACGATCATATAGCTAGGTTAGTAAGCTTGACTAATTGTGGTTATCTCTCTACCCACGAACTGAGTGTGTAAGCAGTCTACAATGAGTCCCGAAGCGACACCACGCGTTACCACGCCGAGGCACCGCCTCCTGTTGGTTTACTCAATTATCGTGCTGGTTTCTCACCTGTGAGCTCGGTGTGAGATGATAAATATCTACGTCTTCTTCTTCTCACTGTAACGCTGAACATAGCAGAGGAGGGGGCAGGTTGGAGATGGAGAGGTCCATCAGACCAGCATGGGAATGGGAGGATATTTTTAGGATGGAGAATTCTCACTTTCTTCCTCATAAAAGCAAAGATTGAACAGAGAGAGATGAAAGATTCTGACAATCTTCTCCTTTGATAAAAAACCTCTACTTATATAAGCATATATATGTGTATATATATACAGTATGCATATGTAAGTAGATATTTATGTGTATGTGAATATGTGTATATCAGAATCTGAATATTACAATTTACCAAATTCAAAATATCCTAAATATTTATACGTCACTTCATCAGTAATTGCACTGATGTAGTTTCATGTACTGTTACAACCCTTCTTTTAATTATTATTATTATTATTATTTATACTACAGGCAGGTTTTATATGCTCTATGATATCACAGTCTATTAAATCTGTATAATTGAATATTGTGATGAAACTTGTGATTTAGAGCCATAACTACAGGTTGACACTAATCTAGAACTAAACTAGACTTAAATTTTTGGATTTTGGTTTTAACGTGAAAATTCGGAACCATACGAATAAACAAACGATTAAGCAGCCACAATGGAGAGCGATTTTTTCAGTGTTTTTCTGCCACTAACCCCAGCATTAACCACAGAGTAACGGTTGAAGTCTTTACACGCCTGCTGCCAGACCAGCTATAAATAACCCCCAAAAAACAGCTGCTCTGGGAACAGTCGTCAGTGTGTGTGTGTGTGTGTGTGTGGCGTCTAATCGAACATGATAAACACAGCAATGCCAACACTCAGCTCCCCAAAGCTACACCTCAAGCTCAAATCCTGTTGACTCAGAAGTGTAAAAACTGTTTGCAACTGATAGCAGCACCTGGGGAGCAGTACTTGGGTTTGGTACCTTGCTTATGAGTCCGGGACTTGATCTGGCGACCTACTGATCATATGGGCCAAGTCCCTAGCCAGCGAGCCACGTGTACGTAGTAAGCGTAGTGTTGCTGGTTCAACTCCCAGACCGGTGACGGTACCACTGAGGTACTCATAAGCAAGGTACCGTCACCAAGCACGGTTCCCCGGGAGTTGCCCGCGTTAGCTGTCCACTGCTGCTTTGTGGATGGGACGAATGCAGAGCTCACATGAGGTTGTGGTGCTCTATGTGCTGTGCTGCGTTCACACCGACTAATAATAACACTTAAAAACATTGTAAATTGCTAATATGATCAGAAATCACCTGAATAAATAATATTCAGTGCAAATCAATATTCAAACCACATCCGGGGTGGAGTGCACAGTGGAGTTTACCTTCACACTCCGCTGGCTTTGAGGAAACACACACTTCTGTAAACTCTGCTGCTTTATAGTCGGATCTGTACGTTTCGGTGACGACTGAATTGGAGTTTTCATCTGAGTTTTATATTCAGATAAAGATATGATTTTGTGAGTTCAGGTTTGTGAGTGTTGCACAGTTCCTTTTCTAACATTTCTGGCTCTAATATGATGTGTGTGTGTGTGTGTGTTTCAGGACTGAGTTGGATGAAGTTCTCATCACTACTGACATGAAAAAGCTGATCGTCTGAGGTACCAAACTCCTTCATCCCTCCCTCCTTCTCCATCTTTTACTCTTTCTCCTCCCTCATATGATTCCAGTATCAGAACACATCCAGGTGTCATGTAAAGATATGATAAACTGATAAAATCACCCTCTATCGCTCTTTCGCTCCCTCCTTTCTCTCTCTCTCTCATATCTCTCCTCAGGTCTTTTTACGTCATTTTTCCTTGTCCATATCTATCTATCTATCTATCTATCTATCTATCTATCTATCTATCTATCTATCTATCTATCTATCTATCCCCTCAATCCCTCCATTTACTCATTTCTCTTCTGTCTCCCCCTTTTCTTCCTCTGTCTTGACCCTCCTTCCCCTTTCTCTTTATCTCTTTTTCCATCTCTCTGTATCTCTCTCTAATCCCCTGTGTTTTCCTTTTTTTCCTCATCATCCCTCAATCTACTCTCTCTCTCTCTCTCGCTCCCTTTCTCCATCTCTCTGTCTCCTTCTCTTTCTCCATTTAACCACCCTCTCCCTCTCTGTTATTCCTCCTCTCCCTCGTTCTCTAACACATGGAATGCAGTAATCTCTCAGCTCTCATGTTTCTCTGTTGAAATGGATCTTCAGCTCTTTATCTGGGATTTTCATTTTAATTCATTTTTATTTTAAGTGTAATTATGTTACATCTCTCCCTCCCTCCATCTCTCCATCTCTCTCTCTCTCTCTCTCTGCAGTGCTTCATCTGAGTGGAGGGAAGCCTTTATGTTCATTCCAAATGATGATGCAGAAGGTAATATTGTTTTATTAATGTTTGTGTGAGTGAGTGTGAAATGGAGCTGTGTGTACTACAGAGAGCTGCTTTGTAACGCGTGTGTGTGTGTGTGGAGCAGCAGCCGGTACGTACCTCCCCAGGCAGTGTGTGTGCCCTGCGTGGTGGTGGTGGTGGGACGATGCCCGGATCTCCAGCAGTCACTATAGTGGTGAGTTTAACAACATATATACACACATATATATATACACATAATCCATTATATTTCTTTTTCCATCTCTCCCTCGTCATTCACTCTCTCTCTCTCTCTCTCTCTCTCTCTATCTCTCCATCTCTCCATCCTTTACTCTCTCTCTCTCTCTCTGTCACACCCCATGGCACGTATGTTTACATGTTTCTGCTGTCCTTCTTCAGGCCAGGATGGACGATCAGGTGATTGGTTATAAGGATTTGGCAGCGATCCCTAAAGATAAAGCCATACTGGAGATCGAGCGCCCCGACCTGATGATGTACCAGCCTCACTTCAACTACACGCCACTGGAACTCTCAGAGGTAACACACACACACACATGCACACACAGTCCCATAATGACTAGATGTATATAATTTTACAGCTACACCTAATCCTAATCCTAACCTTAACCTCAGTAACCAAAAGCACATCTTTTACCTCTTTTAGTTTCTCAAATAAAACAAGCACATTTTCTATAAAGTCATTTCTCCTCATGGGGACCTCTCAAATGTCCCCACAAAGCCCAAAAACACAGATAAAAGTGATTTTAATGCGATAAATACATGAACACACACACACACACACAGACTCACTCACACCTACACATGTATTAAAAAATGTGTGAGCATTATGTGGAGTGAGATTTTGAAGGGGGAAGTTCAGCTTGAAGGAGAACTGTGGCTTTTTTGTCCCCATAAAGACACACGTCCCCACTTTATCTGTGTGTAACCAGGCCAGAGTCCCCATTATGGAGGTTTACAAACACACACACACACACACACACACACACACACACTCTCTCTCTCTCTCTCTCTCTCTCTCTCTCTCTCTCTCTCTCTCTCTCTCTCTCGCTGTCTCTCAGTGAGCTGCAATGTGATGACACAGAGCTGGTTAATTTCCCACTGTGACTGATGTTTCTACCAGACCTCCCAGTCAGAGAGCAATACACACACACACACGCACATACACACTCTCACACGCACACACCCACACACTGTTGCACACACACACACACACGTTTGGCAGCCGCAGTGCAATTTCCTTTTTTTGTTTGGCTGTAATGAAAGCTTTCCGCTTCATTAGGTCTGTAAACCTGTCTGTGGAAATGTCTGGATTTCTCTACAACTGCCAAACTCACGTCAGCTCACCTCTCTCTCGCTCTCTCTCTCTCTCTCTCTCTCTTTTCATCCCTCCCTCGTTCTCTTTCTCTCCTGTAGAGGTCCCTGTCTCCTCGCTCCCTCTCTCCTCCTCCATCCCCCGAGGTAAGATTGATGGATGTGGAGTTTTTGGGCTCGTGAACATGTTAAAGCAGATGAATCTGCAGATAAACGCTCGGTAGGCTTTCAAGGGCTGCAGATTGAGTCGAATGAAAATCGTATCGTAGCAGACTTTGAGATATCGACAGACGAAGAATCGTTGTCCTGTGAATCGATATAACATCGTCTAGTGATTTTCGCCCCCAGTGGCCGTGTGCTTATGTTTTTGCGCGGGTGTTTGTGTAGATCTCTCTGTTAAAGGAGTCAAGGGAGTGGATGGAGCAGAAATCTTCGGGCAGCTCATCTCCCGCCTCCACCATGCCGCTGTGCAGGAGCAGCAGTCTGACTAAACACACTCCTCACCAACAGCACTTTCACCGACCAGGTCTCTCACACACACACACACACACATTTACTTCACTCTACACTTGGCAACATTCCGTAGATAAGATTACTGTATCTACACTACCCATACTAAAGACTTTTCTATACTTGCATGATTCTTAGTTAATATTTACTAAAGTACTGTCAGTATTTGCCAAAATACATGTACAGCAGTGTATAGAAATCCTAGATTCACAACAGCAAGAAACTGTGATTAAAAAGCATTGAAGTGAATGGGAAAAAACAAGTGATGATAAAAGCAAGTAAAAGACGAGTGCGGGTGGAAACTGATTGAGCTGTGTGTTGAGTGAGGTGGTCTGAGGTGGCGTAAGAACCGCGTTGACTGTCAGGTGAAAACGAAGCTTTCGGGTCTCAAATCCCTGTATTCTTAATGGGAGGTTCTTGTGGGAAAAATAAACGGCAGGAAAAAGGGATGAAAAAGACGAGTGCGGGTCATGATGGTGATGATAGTTTTGTGATCTTTGAATTACCTTGTAGATAACGGGACCAACATCTACAAGAAGCCTCCGATCTACAAACAAGGTACGATAATAATAATAATGCTGATAATAATGCTTAATATCTAGTAGACTCTTCGACTATTGCATTTAGAATTTAAATTGCAGCAGTGTGATTATTTATGTTTTCATTTTGGATTAAATTCTATAGAGTGTTTGATCACTGATTTTAGCTTTTTGTGATTTGATAT
Organism: Distichodus sexfasciatus; assembly: GCA_032718565.1. Taxonomy (NCBI): domain Eukaryota; kingdom Metazoa; phylum Chordata; class Actinopteri; order Characiformes; family Distichodontidae; genus Distichodus; species Distichodus sexfasciatus. Next base: position 182,229 of record JAVGVS010000523.1, on the reverse strand, counting down.
GAATGGAAGTGACAGTGTTAAATCAACATATGATATTGTAGGGCCGTATGAAATCCGTTTAGTTTTTTCCAAAATTGTTTTATTTTTTCCTGAATTCTGTTTTCTCCATTTTTATTCTTCTGAATCCCATGTTTTACATTATAATCATATTTATTGACCTAAAAAGTGTCTAATTATGGAGTGGATGGGAAAAAGAACAATGCAATAGGAAAAAATCACATTAAGTGACTGTTATTCAGCTTCAACAAAGTGCTGGGTTTCAGCAGAACATTTACTGCTTTGGTAAAACATTTATCTGTAAACAACAAAAAACATTCATTTTTTGGTGCAAAACGAAGCGTTTCTGATGTGAGTGTTTGACTGTAAGTGGTCGTCACGTGTTGTTGCGGGTGCAGTCTATTGTGTGCTGGCAAAACCTACAAAAGAGTTGTTCTCCCGATTCATAAAAATCATGTGGGTATTGTTCTGCTCTAAACTTAGCACTGACACTCCAGTTCCCTCATTGTTTTGAGGACTTCGGTGTTTCAGCCTCTTGGCCATAGCTGACCGTTGACGTTTCCCCCTCTGTGTCTGTGTGTTTGTGTGTGTGGAAAGCTGAGTCCCGCCTCAACAGGTAACACGTACAGGGGGCTGCAGCGGCCAAAATTAATTAGAAACCATTGCTTTGCTTTGCCCACACACCGATATCAGAGAATTATACGACGTTCCGCATTTTACAACGGATTCCATTTTATTTGTTGAATTCCGCGATTTCGTCCGCGTTTTCCGCATCGCGCAAATCATAGGCCCCTAATATTGTCTCTTATTCATCTCCGGCTCTTGATTGAATCGAATGGAAATCGTATCGTATCAGTCTGATATCAGTGTAGATTGATATATTGTTACACCCCTAATACCCGAGTTTATTGTGTAATATTAAAATATATTTCTGGCAGTATCATTCACATTAGTTGTTTTCTGTGTGTGTGTGTTTAGACGTCTCCTCCCACATCCCGCAGAATAAACACATGCAGGGTCTGATCATCGAGTCGTCCAGGTTTCCCGCTGCGCAACCGCCGGACCCGAGCCAGCCGTCCAAAATCGAGACCGAGTACTGGCCCTGCCCACCCTCACTGGCCGTCATAGGTACAGGCCGCGCCCCCGGCCCCGCCCCCGCCACGCCATCTCACTTACACATAATTATACTAAATCAGCAAACAAGTCCCGCCCCCAACTACACCCTGACCACACCCACTTCATTTACACGTCAGTTACCTCAGCAAACAGACTGCGACCACTTCAGAGAAACACATGCAAACACTTTGTCATCTCTCTCTCGTTCTCTGGTTTTCCCTCTTTCCATCTGTTTCTCTCCCTCTATCTGTTTTTTCCTTACTCTCTACTTTTCTCCCTCATCTCTTCGTCTCTCTCTGTTCCTCTTCCTCTCACGCTCTCCCTCCTTCAGTCTCTCACACATTCTCCTCTTCCTCTCTTATCACTTCATCTCTTTCTCTCTCTCGTTAGTTGTGCATCCTCATGGTTTTGTTTGTTCTCCTTTTCTCCTCTTTCCTTATTTACTTTTTCATTTGCACCTTCTACCTTCTCCAGCTTATTTCTTTTTCATATTTTTGTTATTAAATATAGAATAATGTCCAGAAACATTAGAGTTTTGATTATCGTTGTTGCATCATTGCTGTTACACAGAGAAGGAGTGGAAGAAGAAAGCTGAGAAGGCGGGAGGAACTGAGGATGAGGAGGAGGACGAGTATGACGAAGGTGACGTTTCAGATGACATGTGGAGGCTCCGACAGATGCAGAAACAGGAGCTTAACAAGGTGAATGCACATCCACACTAGAAATCATCACAGACTCGAACCTACACAGCGGTCATCTCTACTGGTCTCTGTCCTGGGCATCCTCCACCGTCACGCCTCTCACCTTCATACCTGCACTCCCAACCTCATGCCAGGTCTTCTTCTGGACTATAACTCTGGGTTGTGTGAGGCGCGCTGGCGTTTGTGAGGATGAAGATGTGGAGGCCGATGGTCAGGTTGAGTTACCCACAATCCTCTGGGAGTTCTAGTGTTTCCTGCTGAAAGTGGAGATCAAGCCGATCAATACAGTCTGATGAGACGCTTTCACCCCCTCACCTCTCTCTCTATTTCTCTCTCTTTCTCGTCCCTCACTTCTTTCTGTCACATTCTCGTCTTTCTCTCTTATCTTTCACTTTCATCCCTCTTTCTCATCCCCTCTCTCTCTTTCTCTCTCTCTCGCTCTAGATTCAGTCTAATTTGGGGAAGTTGATTCTGAAGGAGGAACTGGAGGGAGCAGCTCCAGTGCGCAGGAAAACTCGCTCGCTGCCGGACCGGACGCTCGGCTATCTGGGTGTGTGTTCGTGTGTTCGTGTGTGTAGCAGTAGGGATGTAGCGATACATCAATCTACATCGATACCTCAGTTCAGCATTGATCAAACGTAATAACATACTGTAACAGGAGTTTATGATTATTATTTTAGAGTGTATTATTATGGTATGTAATGTATTTGGTTTAGTCCAGCAGATGTGGTATAGCGCCCTCCAGTGGAGACAAGAGTTCTTATAACTCACAATAATTTATAACGTTCATACAGCAGTGAAATGACTCAGATTCATGTGTTCACAAGGTGATTCAGATTCATGTGTTCACAAGGTGATTCAGATTCATGTGTTCACCCAGTAAAGTGAATCTTTTCTTTCCTCAGGTTCCAAATCTCCTTCATTTGCTTCATCCTACAGCAGGAGCGGCCTGACCCGGGTGAGAATACACACACGTAAACAACTTTGTAATTAATTAATTGGTAATTAATTGGATTATTTGTGTTGTTCTGCTTTTAGCTGCAGTCTGCAGAGTTTTCACACAGCGATAAATGCAGTCAAAGTAAGCTGCTCCTGTACTTTTCTATTCTGTTCCATTGTTCTATTCCCATCAGCGTTGACATTACTCTTAAATGCTGCTATGAACATGAAAATATATTTTTTCTGATCCATATTCAGATCTTTTTTCCATTATTATACTTTAATCTCTTAACCCACCACTGATCATCATTTGCACATAAAACTAACACAGGATTATACTTATTTTTCAGCTCTCTTTATTTTTGTAAAAATAAGTGTGAGTGATTATTTGTCATTGTGAACACAGCACAGCACACAGTGCAACACCACGAAATGTGAGCTCTGCATTTGACCCATCCGTGAAGGAGCAGTGGGCAGCTAACAAGCGCCCACTGCAGAGCAGTGCTTGGGGACGGTACCTTGCTCATGAGTATCTCAGTGGTAACTTTACCGGGTCCTGGATTCGAACCTGCGACCTCGTGATCACGGGGCAAACACCCTACCGTTACACCATCAACTGCCACAAATACCCCTCTACTGTACCCTTTTACGCATTCGGGTGGGGTAGGGTGGGTAGGGTGTTGGCCCCGTGATCAGCTATTAGCTTAGAATTTACATGATAATATAAGTCCATTTTTGTTTACATTGTACGCCGTTTTAACTGGAGTCTGAATTTCTTCTCTCACTGTATAGTATATATATATAAATATGATGATTATAACATTTATTTCCACTCATATTCTCTTTGTGTTCTCTCCTGCTACAGGTTTTCAGGTAAGAAGTCTCTTAATTCCCAAAACTCAAACATTGTAAACATTCCTGTGCTGTGAACATTCAGCAGCTTTATTTCTTCATCTCCTGCTTGTGTACGTGTTGTTTGTGTGTTTTCTGTTAGAACGGCGATGACCAGGGCAGGAGGATGGACCGAGGCAACTCACTGCCCACCATGCTGGAACAGAGAGTGAGACAGATTTTACATTTTTTTTGCCTTTGTGTTCCAAATATGGTCCAAAAATCTCACTCCCCACAAAGCTCATATCTATTAAAAACAACGTGTGTGTGATATTTTTGGCAGATTTATCCCTATGAGATGCTGATTGTGACTCATCGCGGCAGGAATAAGCTCCCACCTGGTGTGGACAGGACCAGACTGGAGGTTCGATTCATTTTTCTCTTACAGCCTAGCTTTCCGTCTTTATGAACGAAAAGCAGATTTTTCATTCCTGTCATTCCTACCGCAGAGGCACCTGTCTCCCGAGGAATTCCACAACCTCTTCGGAATGACGCTGGAGGAATTTGACCGGCTCTCTCTTTGGAAGCGCAACGATCTGAAGAAAAGGGTCTCGCTCTTCTAACAGAACGGGGCTTAAAAAGAAACATCCTGAATAAACTCATATAAAATTCACTCGTCCTTAAGAGGAATAAAAAGACTCGGAAACAAGCCTACGATTGACAAACGGACGGATTTCTTCTTCATTCCCGGAGATGAGAAACTGAGAAACCAAAACCGGGGCGGGGGGCAATCAGCATTTTTGATGTCACGTCTCTCTTTGCAGTTTCATTTGAATTGAGGTTAAATTTAAAATGAAAATAAAGAGAGAAAACTCTCGTTAATCTCGTACCAGCCGATCTGGAGATGGAGAGAGTCAGCACTAAGCACTGCCACTGTCAGAAGCCATTCAACAATAATTAATAATTAAAATTATGATAAAATTTCACTGATTATTAACCTATCAGTACACCTTTAACATTTAAGGATCTTGTTTTGGAGAAGCTTCATTTTAACTTAGAATGAGGGAGTTTAATTGGTTGCACTCGTTTATGTAATAATAAAACTTTCGCGCACACACACATATAAACACAAACATTTTCTTTTAGAGCTGTGCAATATGAACAAAATCTCATCGATATGTCATATCTCATATATACACACACACACACACAAACATATAATGTATGTATAGTCATGTATAATTCACAGAATTTTCAGAAATATATAAATTATGACATATCATGATAATTCAATGAATTAATACTTCAACATTTGGAAATAACTATTTCTTTTTATATTTTTTATTTCCATTTTAAATTATTACCCTCTCAAAAATAATAGCATTCATTTGCATTGTGATCATTTTCCTCCCTTTATGTAGAACAGTTGGAACAATGTTTAATTAAGAGGTAAAAATATAAATTGTGATACTTTATATTTGCTAAATGTGATCAAACTAATTATTACTACCCAATTTAGACTATGCATGTGTAGAAAGTATGATTATATTTGATTTTATTGACAAGTGTAAGGACGAAAATGTTAAGAAAAATATTCAATATCTTGATTTTTGATTATTCACAAATTGTTTTATTTCTACAAAAACTTGCAGGTAAAACTTTATTAAGTCAAGTCAAGTTTATATATATAAAGCAACGTAATGTTTGTATGAGAAAAGTTGTGAGAGAGATTATTATAATTATACTTCTGTATAATTGTTAAATATATCAAAATACCAAGTGATAAATATGATAAGTAATAAGTACAGTTTATTTTAAAATTAAAAATAAAACAATTTAAACATGCATTAATTAAATATTTTTTAAATGATTAGTACAAAGTTCTTTTAAATTAAATCATCCTCATTATAAGAATAATTTCAAGGCAATAATACAAATATAAATTAAATATGTTGAATTCAATTAAAAATCAAATAAACTTTATAGTAATGTCCAAATACATACGTTCATAATAACATGAAGTGATAAAAATAAAATAACAGTAATAATAACAGTTATTGTTGTAAACATTCTTTCCACTTCCGAAATAACTGATAATGATAATAATTGGTGATAATTATGAAATAGTTCCGATACATATCCTCATATCGCACAGCCCTAATTTCATCATCATTTTACATTTTCCGATGCTAACAATACTGGAATTTTATGGCAAGTTTCTATAGCAACCACACTGCAGATTTCTGCTTTCCAAAGAGAGTTTTCCCCAAATATTTTTCCTACTCTCCTGCATGAGAAAATTATATCTGACTTTTTCCTTTTTTAATATCAGATGATCAATATTTTCTCTCTTCTTACCCGGAGCGTATTGATCAGACGTCTCCACTCCTCCCCCTCTCCTCTCTCTCCTCCTCCCATTTTCCCTCCCTCCTTCTTGCTGCTACTGCATTATTGAGCACCTTCACTGTCGGGTTACATCCTTTCTTTGCTTTTCTTTCTTTCCCTACGGATGGAGGGATGAAGAGTTTGGACTGGTTTTAGAGGATTAAAGTCGGATGGAAAAGAGGAGAATGAAGAGGAATGTTTTTTAGTCATGTGTGAACTTATGAATTTCCCGGCTAATGGTTTGGAAATTTTGGCGGCCTTTCCGATCTTTTTCCTGATATTCTTCCAGATATTTTTCCTGATAGTCTTGTTGTTTTTCCTGACATTCCTGATATTCCCGATATCCCCCCACTGTACTCTGGTTTTCCGGCCCGGCGCTTGTAGACGGCTGTGGTGTTGCTGTGATGGATTTTGGAGCTGGAAGATGTTTTATAAATATTTGTTTATGGATTAATTTTATGAATTAAATCTGCTCTTGTGTTGATCCAGTGAACAAATCATGTGCATCTAGTCATCTCTCTCTCTCTTCTAGTTTCTCACTCTTTCTGTTTCTCTCACTCCCCCACTCTTTCACTCCTCTTCTATCTTTCTCACTATTTCTTTCTTTCTTTCTTTCTTTCACTCTTTTTCTACCTTTTCTTTCTTTCAATCGTTTATACCTCTTTTTACTTGTTCTGTCTTTCTCGTCCTCTCGCTCTCTTTCTCACCCCTCTGTTTCTCTCTTTCTCTGCTTCTATCACACTTATTCTCTTTTTTTCTCACTCACTCTTTTTCTTTGGTTTTCACTCCTCCTTCTCTCACTCCCTTTCTCTCGCTCCCTGTACCTAGATTGTGACAATTTATGCTAACGACAATTAAGCAGAGAACAATATGTGCTTTTTTTTTTTAATAAAAAAAGCCTAAAACTCACACATCCACTTTTGGGACATATGGGAATTTTCGGGGTACCAAACAGGACATTCCAGACACAGTGGTGATTCCGACAAAGTGAAACTATTCCGATATTGTTCTTATTTATTCCCATCGTCGCCACTCCGCAAGTTTGTGGCACTTTTAGCAGGTTGATTTAGAATTTTGTCGAAGTCAAAAAATATTTAAAAATAATCAAATCTGACCTTTTCAGCAGCACTGCCACCTAGTGGATTAGGAGTTTATTTTTCCAAATTGCTATAAACTCGGCTAGCTTGTGCGTAAATAATGCAAGTCTCCTTGCTGCAGTGCACACAAGCTTGAATTAGCCACATCCTCTCCACCACCTCTTCTTACTGCTAACCTTAAAAAACAATCACATGCTGGATAGCGTATGAATGCTAATAATATTCCAATTTAATTAATTAAGCGTTTTTACTAATCGCTCACTCATGACAATGCACAAGTATCTATCAACCGAAAACACGATGGTCTTTACTCATCGAGGCATGCTAATAATCACATAGCTGAAAACACAATCATAAGCAGTGTTGGGAGTAACATGTTACAAAAAATACAGTAATATATTACATTTTGCTGTAACGCAGTAACGTAAGGCAACTTAAAGTAATTCAAAAGTAATGCAGGAGTCGTGTAACGCATTACAATTCAGAGACAATAATATTGTAATGGAACCAATTCCTTTGTAATAACACTAGCTAGTCATCTATAATCTAGTACATTTTGGAAGTGGTGCCCAACACTGCTAATAATCCCGTAACCAAAAACACAATCGTGGACGAGAATCGTTAACACTTATTGTACGTTTAGAACGTCACACATCGCACACGTCGTACTTTAGTCATTTCACGCTAAAACGAAATTGATTTCCACAGTTGTTCCTGTACGTCATCACGATATTAGCGCCATCGTACGACCGCAGCTACGACTCTTTCTCTCTTTTCGTGTTTCTTGCATTTCTTTCATGTGAATGTGAATAAAACCAAGCAAAACACATTAAAATGATACTTGATTTTTATGGTGCGTGTACATTGTTATGAAGTTGTGTTACTTATTTTGTTAATGGTCGCAAGTTGATGCTGATTGATTAACATTTATCTTGGTGAACAGTTACTACTTGAATTTCACGTTCAATAAAGTTGTTGAGTTTTACTTCCGTCTTTTGACTTTTGTGTTGATTTTGATCATTGTTATATATTTATCATGAATTTTTAAATGATATTGCAAAGAAAAAATGTGACTTTACTAAGAAATTGTATTTAATTTCTTAACAAAGAAAGCAATTTAAGCAATTTAAAGCAAATTTGGCATTTCTTTTATTCATTCGTTCTATTCTTCTCACTCCATCTCTATTTCCTTTCCCTTTTCTTTCTTTCTTTCTTTCTTTCTTTCTTTCTTTCTTTCTTCCTAACCCACCTTACTTTTCTCCCCCACTCTCTCTTTTGTTTCCTTTCTTTCTTTTCTTCTCTCTCCGTCCTTAATTTCCTCTTTCTCTTTTGTCTCCTCATTCGCACTCTCTCTTTCCTTCTTTATTTCCTTTCTTCTCTCTCTCTCCTCACTTTTCTCTCTGTCTCTTTCATTTTCTCTCTATATTTCTTTCCTTTCTTCTCTCTCCCTTCTTACTTTTCACTCTCTCTTATGTCTCTTCTATTTCTTTCATTCTTTCTTTTCTTCGTGCTCCGTCCTTACTTTTCTCTCTCTCTCTCTTTCATTTCCTCTTCTTTCATTCTTTCTATTGAGCCCCCCTTACTATTCTATCCCAGCGCTCTTTTTCATTCCTCTCTCTCTTTCTTTCCTTTCTTCTCTCTCCCTCCTTAATTTTCTCTCTCATTTTCTCTGTCTTGCTTTCATTCTTTCCTTTCTTCTCTTCCTCCTTCCTTTTCCCTCTCTCTCTTTCGTTTCTTCCCTCTCTTTTTCTTTCTTTCTTTCCCACCTTACTTTTCCTCCGCCGCGCCGCACCTCTCTCTCTCTCTCTCTCTCTCTCTCTCCCTCCCTCTCTCTCAGGTGTAATGCCCGGTTCCTCCGCCAGGTGTCGCTGCTGTTGAGTGAGGACGCGGTGAAAGGCGGAGAGGGGAGAAGTTGGGAAGAAAGAGAGAAAGAGAGAAGGAAAGAAAGGGAAGTCAGTGTGAGTGAACGGCGGGACGACGGTGCGTGTGTGAAGTGTGTGAAGTGTGTGTGAAGTGTGTGTGTGTGTGAGCTCTTCTCTTGTTTAACGCGGCTCTCATCCCTCCGTCCGTCCGTGTGTGTGTTTCTCTTGTCGGGACCAGTCGAGATGAGCGCAGCGTGGCGGAGTTTTACCCAGAAAACCCACTGAACACACACACTTCACACTGACCAGCGGCATGGACACCAAGCACAAAGGTAAGCTGCTCACACACACACACACACACACACACACACACACACACACACACACACACCATACTACACAAAGGTAAGCTGCTCCACACACACACACACACACACACACACACACACACACACAATACACACACACACACACACACACTCAAAACCCACTAAAACACACTTCACACTGACCAGCGGCATGGACACCAAGCACAAAGGTAAGCTGCTCACACACACACACACACAAAACCCACTAAAACACACTTCACACTGACCAGCAGCATGGACACCAGGCATAAAGGTAAGCTGCTCACACACACTCCACACACACACACTAACACTACACACACTCACACACACACTCAAAACCCACCTGACCAGCGGCATGGACACCAGGCATAAAGGTAAGCTGCTCTTACACATACTACACACACACACTCCACACATTACACACACTCCAGAGTTTCAATTCAGAATCCTGGAAACAAGCTTACAAAGCTTATTATTATTATTATTATTACACATGGCTATTATTATTATTATTATTATTATTATTATTATTGTTGTTGTTATTATTATTGTTATTATTATTATACCCATAGTAGTAGTAATTGTAGTAGTATGCAGGAGGATACTCACTATACAGTGTATTCTGTGTGTGTGTGTGTGTGTGTGTGTGTAATTCTAAAACAACACACACACAGGCTTTATTACAGTGTTATAAGAGACTGGAAGTTGTGTTTGAGGCGCTGTGGAGGTGTTTGAGTGTGGAGGTGTGTGTGTGTGTGTGTGTGTGTGGAGAGTGGAGTGTTGGTATTGTGGATGTTAGTGGTTGTAATGGCACTGATGGAGCTGTGTGTGAGATCTGTAAGAAGTAAGGTGAAATCCGAGACACTCACACACACACAGGAGAACACACACACACACATCAATAAGTAAATGTCAACACACACACACATTATTATACACACATACACACACGTGTGGAGCTCCCTCACCCAGTCTTACCTCCAGCAGCTACTGTAGATTTAGTGTTACTTGTCAGCAGGAGGTGCAGATTAATGAGTTACATGGCAGCAGTGTTAGAGATATATCCATCCATCCATCCATCCATCCATCTATCTATATCTATATCTATATCTTCTATCTCAGACTGCATCTGTCTCTCTTTTCATTCCTGTCTTCTTTTCTCTGTCTTTTTCTTTTCAGCTCTCTTCCCATCTATGTAAATCTCTCTCTCCATCCCCTCCTTCCTCCATGTGGAGTTTAACTGCTGGATGTGGATTTTGTGATGTTTTATATACTGAACTTCTTCTTATAAACTGCACTTCTTTCTTTCTGTCTTCATATGAGCACATGTAGAGCGCAACTGACACTCTTCTTCCTACATGATAACGCCAGGTAGATGATGATGACATATGCCTCCGACAGCCGACTGTACTGTTACTTGAACTTATTGCCCCTCATCTCTGTGTGCAAGTGCAGGTTCACGCTATAAGGCGATTTCACGATTTAGAGTGAATTTTTGTCTCTCCGGCCTTTGTGTGTGTGTGTGTGTGTGTGGGCAGTGTGTAAAGTGTTTAACCAGGATCCTACACAGTATGGAAAAGTATGGAAGTATGGAATATGATTTGAGTCACTATGGTCTGATAAGTGTGTGGGAAAAACATTATAGTTTTTGTTACATTGTTGTTCATCTTTGTCCAATTCATCTGGCTCATCTATCTATCTATCTATCTATCTGTCTGTCTGTCTGTTCATTCTGTTCTGTCTGTCTTATCCTTTTCCGCCTCTATTTCTCGTTCTGCTTTCTTGTTTCTTTCTTTGCCTTTACCTCTCTCTCACTAGCTTCTGTTTGAGCGAGCGAGCGAGCTTTTTTTTTTTTTTTTTCTTTCTTTTCTTCACTTCTTCCATCTTCTTTTTTCTTTCGAGCTTCTTCTTCCTCTCTTGTGGGTGTCTGTGCATTTCCGAAAATGTCTGTGAGTCCTATGGATCAAACACTACTGTTAAGAAGAGAGAGAGAGAGGGAGAGAGAGAGAGGGAGTAGAGAATGAACGAGTGAAGGGAAGAGTCGTGGTTCATAATGAGAGCAGGGCTTTCAGATCACTGCACGAGTGTGAGCCTCTGTAGTGTGTGTGAATCACGCCCTACACACACACACACACACACACACACACACTGTGGCTGTATAATAGAGTAAACACTCTTGAAGGATTCTCGCATCATTCACACAGCCACAACCTTAAGATGATAAACTAGGGCTGGACGATAACACCACGATATTCACTCAACAAGCTGCTGAACTCACAGTGTTGTCATATGTTTCTTGCTTTTTGCTGCACTGTAAATCGAACGGACGCGACTCCAACCCACAATCTCAGCTCAAAGGCCGATGTCTTATCCATTGGGGCTGTTTTGGCCCTGTTTGCAGCTTTTAATACCTTTAAAAGATTAAATACCTTTTCTTCAACATTTTATCTAGAGTTTTACAGGCAAAAGCACAAACGGGCTAATTTTATGCTGGTATCAGCTGAATCTGAACCCAGTTTAGTAGAGTGCTGAATGGGGAGTCTTGCATGATACCACTACACCACGGGTGTGTTTGTAAGATCACTTGGTGAATGAGGCCCAGGTAGCTGAAGATTAAAGCACTTGTTTTTAGGGTAAGTTACATTTTGGGGCAGTGTCCCTTTAAGGGTGAGATAAGATGAAAGGTAGGAAAGCATGAAGGAACCAGGCAGAGCGTGAGTGATTTGTGTGTGTGCCTGTTTTTACATATACTGTACAAAGCAGTCTATGAGCACTACAAATGGCATTATCACCCTGATTTTACTAATTTCACTGATGAAATATTAACTGAAATTAATCTGAAATTTTATCTGAATTTAATTCTGAAATTTGGCCTAAAATTACGTAGAATTCACCAAAATAATGCTGAAAGGCGCTGAAATTCACCGACATTTTTACCTGAAAACGAATTTTGAAATTTACCTGAAAATAATCGAAATTAATATTAAATTTTTGTATGCGACACGCTGAGATTTTAAAAAGAAATTCAGATTTTTAATTGAAGGTTAAGAACGCTTTTTTGATACCTGGAGGCCTTTATGTTAATATTTAAATATCTTCCATTCACTGCCAGACATGAATGAAGCCAAAGGAGGATTTTTTAGGTGAAAGTTTCACCCAGAATAAACAGCCAGTTTAGGATCAGGTTCGCGGGAGAAGTGAAGGCTGAGGGTCTCGACTCTCCGCCAGACATTGACGCCTGGTTAAAAGCTGCTGTTTAATGAGGTAGCGTTAACGCTTCCAGCACCAGATCTGTCACGGTTGAAGGTTGCTGTTTGCTTGCACAAACGTTGAATTTGTCTTTTTTCTTTTTCCTGCTCTAGACGGAAAGTGAGTAAAACTGAAGAGTTTAACATTAATTTTACAGTGGTTTTAGAACACAGCTTTCTCCTTATGAAAAAGAGCTGTATTCAAGTGTCCTACTAGTATACTTCATATAAACTAAAAATAACTTACATTTTTATGTATTTAACAGAAATACTAACTAAAGTTGTACCTAAGTAGGACGCAAGAAGAATCTGGAACAATATTCACGTATATTTTAAAAGTTACTAAATTTATCAACTGTAGTAGTGTCCATTTTACACCCACTTGTACCTTAATATAAACTATAATGGTGAAAACCTATACTGAGAGATAATAGTTGTAGTCGAAAAATAAACAATCAGCGGCTTGGTATTAAGAGCAAGTTTGTCAGGTTGTTTGGAGCGTTGAAGTCAGCTTTTTTTCGGGTATCGGTGAGACTGCTGTAGTTTATTGCCTTTTTATTTCTCCTTAGGCATTTCTAGTGTTTTTATGACATGAAGTCGAGAGCTGCTGGCAGAGCGGCGCTATGCCGCGGACCCCCAGTAAACCCGCGAATTCATGTTTACTCCGGAGAAATGTACTACACGCAGAGAATCTGCTTTTACCCACTCTTTCTTCACATCGGTGCTGGTACAGTAAGATCCCGCTTCGCTTCTCCCCCATATGTGCTATCAGGAAGGCATTATTTGTCATAGGTGAACACAGCACAGTGCACCACAACCAAATTTAACCGTCTGCATTTGGCCTATGCATGAAGGAGCGGTGCGTAGGGACGGTACTTTGCTCATGAGTACCTCAGTGGTACCTTCACCGGTCCAGCAATCAAACCTTCCTGTTAACTCCCTAACCGTTACACTACCAACTAACCCAGTTATCTCAGGTTTATTTGCTACTATGTTATGGCTGATCCGTGAAAAATAAAAAACAGATTTGAATGGAACAGTGGAGCGGAGTGTTGCTTAAACTGTCAGCTTCTCATTCCACAAAAAAGGACTTGGTTTGTCCTTTAGCCGGGAAAGGCAGGCAAGGCTCGATGGTCTCGAGGTTAAAGCAATGAGGATGATTAAAGCTTCCGAGATAAAACAAAGGAGATTACAGGTAAAAGGAGTCTCGAGAAACCACTAAATTCACTCGGCACTCGCTTGAAATAAATACACTTCTGTAGAGAAAGACAAATTGGTAGTTCCTATGCAAAAAAACAAAATACGAAGAGTAAGTTCAGTTTAAGGATCGTCCATAAACGACAAATAAATATACAGTAGAATAAGTAGTGGAATAAATACGTTATTAAATATTTATTTGAATATTGTTACCAGTTATTAGTGCTTTAAGTTCCATCACAATACCATGTTATATTGACACAACGGACAGTGTTCAGCATCTGCCGATACCTCAAAGTCTGCTACGATTCGATTTTGATTCGATTTGATTCAGCGATTGATGTTAAACACTATTATTTGCTGATTTCAACCAGATTTTTACATGAAAAGCATTTGTCTCTTTTAATAAAAACAGAGCTCCTGCTCAATATAAAGGAACATTACAATATGTCAATGCTTTCATTTTGTAATGACGGATCATTGAATTGATATATTGCTGTGGATCGATGTATCGTTACACCCCTATACACTGCCAGTCAAAAGTTTTCCAAATTTTTTACATTCGCACATTCCTCTCTTGATATTTACCAAAAATACACAACAAATAAATGTACAATATGTTTAATAAAGAGCAGCTTTACTACAGCGTGAATGTACAATCATAACTATCATTTTCCAAATTTGCTAACAGGAATGGCATTGCTCCACGCCACAAACTGAGTCTTTGTCTGTCACTGTGTTTACCCTTTGCCGAGTATGAATTATGAATCAGCTATAGTTCTCCTCGCTCTAAGGGTTCATTCAGCTGCGTTCCCACAGAGGCACATTGAAAACTGGTATCACAACCAATAATAATTCTTGTGTTTTAAAAGATCTGGACATGAATAGTGGAACCGCCGTTGTAAAGGTTAATAAATCTAAAGTTATATTCCTTTTTGGCCTTTGACTAAAAAATGAAAGGGACTGCTGTTTAAAGGAAGGGACAGATGAAGACGGATGGGAAAGATGAAAGCGGGGCAGGAATGGGAAGAGTGGGAAGCAACAGGACATGATGAAAAAGCAGAAGAAGAAAGAGAGATAAAGAGAGAGAGATTAGATGAGGGTCAGTAATCTTGAAATAACAGGAATGTGTGTGTGTGTGTGTACTTAATGGTGTACAGAACGTACAGAAGTGTTTCTGTCTATTCTATCTGGAATAATAACGTCCAACTCGGGAAAGAGAGAGCTTTTCTTTATATCTCGGTGTTTTCACAACAGAGATGTTCGCATGTAATTTTTCATGTCCAAGTCCAGTTTATACTCGAGTCTGAGTCAAGCCTCAAGTCTTTAGAGGGCGAGTCTGACGTCAGATCTCAGATTAAGACTAAAATTAAGTCAGTATACTCTAAATTAACTTATGTACTTTTTAGTAGGTCTAGTGATACCTTTACCGGTCCAGGATTTGAACTGATGACGTTCTGATTTCGGGGTGAACTCCCTAGCAGAATCTTTTTTCAATTCAGACCTCCACTTAAAACCAGTCGCTTTGTCGTGAAATTTTCAAAATTGAGTTATTATGTTTTCACAGCGGGCATAAATCGCTTCAAACGTATACCTATATGGAATGAATGGGACGATAAGGACTGAGATATCATTCAAAGGAGCTGGTTTTCCTGTCACGCCAAGTGAGAAACTGAGAAATCTGCCTTTGTTTGCATTTACGGTAGCCTACGCTGCATTCACAGCCACACGGGATAGCCTACCCAAGCAAGTGAAGTTAATTGAACCTGAGACTGGAGATGGATTCCGGAGAATATCTTCACGCCGCTAACCCAGTGGATTTAGCGAAATATTGAAGTAGAGCGTGTCAAACAGAAACTTTAACATTCTACAAGGAATTGAATTTCACCCCAAGAAAGTCATGCTTTAGGATGGAAAGGGTACGTTTTTTAGCCAAATTTATTCACAACAGTACAGTATAGACCTTCCACTGTTTCAAAACACTAAAAACTAAAAATTTTACCCCACGCAACATAAACGCTCGTTTTTCTCAGTAACCTCCATTGCGACAAGCGACTGGTTTTGCCGTGGAGGGTCACATATTCAGTTTTTAATTTATTTACACAGTAAACCTAGACGGAATAAAGTGCATCTCATCTCATCATTGGAACCGCTTAATCCCAACTGGGGTCGCGGGGGAACCGGAGCCTACCCCGGGAACTTGCGGGCACAGGCGGGGAACAACCCTGGGCAGGTGCCAACACTCCGCAGGGCACACACAATCACACACACATTCACACCTCACGGAGGCCAATTTAGAATCACCAATCAACCTATATTTCATGCCTTTGGACTGTGAGAGGAAACTGGAGCACCCGGAGGAAACCCACGCGAACACGGGGAGAGCATTCAAACTCCACACAAACTCCCGGGGTTCGAACCCAGGACCTTCGTGCTGCGAGGCAGCGGCGCTAACCACTGCACCACCGTGCCGCCCGAATGATGTGCGTGATAATAGATAATAGATGGGTTTTGTTTTGTTCCTCAGTTCTAGCCCGGCTGGTTTCGGACCTTCAGACTTTCCTGCTGGTTCTGGACAGTGAGAATCTCAGCTACATCGCTCAGGCCCAGAAGAAATCCATCTCAGAGCTGCTGTCCAAGCTGCAGGACCACAAAGACACGCCGGGTGAGTGAGACACTGTAATCACCTACTCTTTTAGTCGACCTAGTAAATGACACTAACAAGAAGTTACTAATGATTCCATTCATATGTGTGTGTGTAAAATAATATTTTAAATGTGTCTATATATTATATATTTTATATTTAATACTTATAGTTTGTATTCCTCCTTTTTTTCGCCAATTTTAATTTTTACAGCAAAATTTTGACCAGTTTTTTCCCTAAAATTCCCTCAATATCCATCTATGTGCCTGTCTTAGTTCTCTCTTTATCAGATGATTGTTTATCGTTCTCCTTGATCATTAGTAATCAGTATCATTATCGTCCCTCTAAACAACGTATCGGTCCACAGTCAGACTCCACCGAGACTTTTAACCGAACCTTCAGTTCCCCCGAGAGGCAGTGTGAGGCATTCTGGGTAAATGAGTGAGTGCTCGGGGTCATGTTGGGGTGAAGGAGGACAGCCGTCTAAATCCTGCTGCTGCCCGTAAATTCCACTGCTGTCGTAAAAAAACCCATGACCTCAGAGCCAGAGCCGGAGCAGGAGCCGGAGCCGGAGCCGGAGCTGGATTTGGATTCAGAGCTGGAGTGGGAAGTGAGACGACACCGAGCTGCTGTACAGAAGAAGTGACTGGAAACTGAGTGGACCGGAACCTGATTGGTGGAAACTGGAATAAGTCGTTTTCATAAAAAGCTCTAAACTCGGCACCCTCCCCCCTCCCCCGAAAATCTCTCCCCCAAATAGCAGAGCCGTTAGCAGCAGTGTGTGAGTCAGAGAGGTAAAGCTGGACATCGGAGAAGACGTTCAGTCACTTATGAGGAATGCCATTCGCTTGTAGGTGCCAAATACACCAGGGGCCGACCGATATGGGGTTTTAGGGACGATACCGATACTAATCAATGAAACTAATCAGTCTATCTATCTATCTATCTATCTATCTATCTATCTATCTATCTATCTATCTAGCTATCGGTCTATCTGTCGCTCTAATCAATGAAAGAAAAAAACGATATTTTGAGTCAGAGAGATTAATCATTATTTATTTATTAATGAGAAAAAATGAGAAATACAATACAGTGCCGTTAGCATAGGGGTGGACCGATATGCTTTAAATCTTGGCTGATACCACTTGTTACTAATCCATTCAAGTGATAACTAATATTCAATCACATTTATAATATTATAAATATTTATTGTAATCACTTGCACTGGTGTCCTGTTCCTGACATGTATGTGTGTCTAACAGAAGATGCGGAATACATGATTATGAACTGTCCGTCTGGAGGCCCGAGTGTTGATCTCAGACGAAGCTCCATAACCAAGCACGACTCCACAGACGACCTCATGTCCACTCCTGCTGAATGGACACGAAACACGGTAAACTAACCGTCCCAGTAATTACTAACGAGCATAATGACTCTGTAGGAAGTGGCTCTTTAACTCACACTATTTTTCTTTTGTGCCAAAGCTCTCACAGCGTTGGTGGTTTTTTAAATATAAAAATAAGACAGCACTAAATTTCGGGTTAAAAGTGTGTTATAATGTGTTACGGAAATATGTTACTGAAAATGTATTAGTAATGCCTTACGTTACTGTGTTACAGCAAAAAGTGATACATTACTGTAATTGCGTTACTTTTGTAACATGCTCCCATCACTAGTTGTAATGTAGTTGTAAAAGTAGTTACAGGAAAAGCTACCGTGTTTTCAAGGTTGTAGTAAGTAGTTAAGTTAGTAACGTTGCAAATTTTAGTTACTCCCCCAACCGTTATATCACACAGCCCCTAGTTTAGGCTTGGGATTAGATTATGTGAGTTTATTAAACAGCCGGTTTGTAGTCGTCTAGGAATGAGGGTTATGAAGCATTTCTCAAGCACGCTGTCCTATTTTGTCTCACAGTAAAACGCTTCATCCGCCAGCATTGTTCTGTTCTGCTTCATTCCAAATCCCATTAGCACCGAGAAATGGTTTCTGCAGCCAGACAGAATTCCAGAAATGTGTGTTTTTATGTAACGAGGCTGGATTTCTCTGAAGTTGTGTCACGGCCCTGATGGCTTTCTGTTGGCCTTCGACAACACACACCTTTATCACCAAATAACATTCCAACACCACTACAGGAATCTGGTTAAATTTAGACCTTGGGCTTTTCCACTTTTAGGCTCTGGAGCGTCTCTGCGGTGTTCTAAAAATTTCAGACTGATGTTATGCTCAGATGGAGAACCGCAATAGTAGCAATCGTCATAGTAACACATCATAATAACCTACTGAACCATATTTATAAACCAGGACCAACAAGCAGGGCTGGCTGTCATTATGTAATTATGTCGCTGCTTTGAGCATCACGTAGCTCTTTTTCTGAACAGTTTTTGTGCTAAAATCTTCGTTCCAGCTCTTAATCGTGTGGTCTATAGCGGTGTGGGTGCTTGTATACCCACTTTTGATACGTGCGTTCGTTTGTGAATTCTATCCATTTTTTCTTCTGTTTTTTCCCTATAGAATAACATGGAGCTCAAATTTTGCCGCTTTACCGCACGGCCGCCGTTCTTCTGTAACCATCATGACTCGTCTTTTTTGTCCTTTTTTCCTCCTGCCATTAAGTATACATGGGATTTGGGAGTCGAAAGCCTCCCTCGGCCTGTTTTCAACACAGTTCTTACGCCACCTCAGACCACCTCACCGAACACACAGCTCAATCTGTTTCCACCCGCACTCGTCTTTTTCTTGCTTTTATCATCCCTCGTTCTTTCCTCATTCACGTCAATGCATTTTAATTAAAATCTTTCTATTATAGGAATGAATAAACCTAGTGACGTGTAGCTGCGGTTATTTTGCCAGGTTTGGGACGGAGGAGCTATCCAGGGGGCAGTGTAACGGCCTGAAGCGTGTGTGTGTTTGTGTGTGTTACGGGGGACACACTGAGTCACCAATAAACAGTGTGTAGGGTGGGGCCGAGTCATTACAGATAAGGAAAATGAGATGACATCATATTTGGAGTCGGGGCACAAACACAACGCGCCGAGCTGATTCGTTCGAGCTCATTTTCATTTCTGCTCCATTACTCATTTCAACTGAAACACGGTAAACTACAGAAGTGGACAGAAGACACGTGTCAGCATTATCCAGATCACGGCTGATTTTTCTCATGATCTCGACATAACAAAAGCCGTTTGTGTCACAACCTGTAATTCCACGTTTGTTCCCCTTCTTCATTAATGATCGCTACCCTTATGTGCTACTGCTGTGTTCAAAGTATTCAAGTCTGACTTTCCCCCATGTGTTTGTCTTGTTGTTCTCCATGTTGGTGTTTTTGTGGTTGGTTTGTGTCATGCTTTTGTTTACAGGTTTAATTTAGGTTTGGAGTTAGATTATGATTAGGTTTAATTTAAGTTTGGAGTTAGATTATGGTCTATTTAGGTTCGGGATTAGGTCATGCTCAGGTTTAATTTAAATTTGGAGTTAGATTAAGGTCAGGATTAGGCTTGGGTTTAGTTTATGATTAGGTTTAAGTTTGGGATTAGATTATGGTCAGGTTTAATTAAAGTTTGGGATTAGATTAAGGTCAGGTTTAATTAAAGTTTGGAGTTAGATTATGGTCGGCTTTAATTTAAGTTTGGAGTTAGATTATGATCAGGTTTAATTTAAGTTTGGTGTTAGATTAAGGTCAGGTTTAATTAAAGTTTGGAGTTAGATTATGGTCAGGTTTAATTAAAGTTTGGAGTTAGATTATGGTCAGGTTTAATTTAAGTTTGGTGTTAGATTAAGGTCAGGTTTAATTAAAGTTTGGAGTCAGATTATGGTCAGGTTTAATTTAAGTTTGGATTTAGATTAAGGTCAGGTTTAATTTAAGTTTGGATTTAGATTATGGTCAGGTTTAATTAAAGTTTGGTGTTAGATTGTGGTCAGGTTTAATTAAAGTTTGGTGTTAGATTGTGGTCGGGTTTAATTTAAGTTTGGAGTTAGATTGTGGTCGGGTTTAATTAAAGTTTGGAGTTAGATTGTGGAGGGTCTAACGTGTGATTCATCTTCATAACGTAGTCACTTTGGGACACGCTTTTTGAAACCAGCCTAAATTGTGCCGGGGCCCTGGGGCCTCTGAGAAAGCCGGGTCCGCATTGTGGAGCAGGAGCGGTGTCCGTATCTTCCAGAGGAAATGGCCGTGTTTATTTTGGGGGTCCGTCTCGGAGCGAGGGCCGTCCAGGCGTTTGGCGGGGATAATTAGGTCTGTGTACGTGATGGAGGGATGGAGAGGTCCGGTGATGAAGTGATAGAGAGATGGGATGATAGAACACCCACACGGCGGGGAGCAAAAGAGGAAGGAAGCGTCCCGGACAGACAGGGACCTCCAGGGGACGTGAGGTCATCGAAAATGCACGCATTCCCCCGAGCTGGGCACGGGTCAGCGGGTACACAGTGTAAAAACCCGTTAGTGCTCTCTTTATAATCTCTTACTTTCTTTCTTCTGTGTTGGTCCTGAAACATCTGAGCTCATTTGCACGTCACAGTGTGAAGTGCAGGCACTGAGATTTCTGGTTTTAACGGTTATGTTCAGGATTAAGTCAGGATTAAATTATTCTTAACCTTAAGGTTTGTATTAATTTATGCTCAGGCTTAGTTAGGCTTGGGAGTAAATTTTTGGTCACTGTAGATACGGGTTGGGAGAAGATTATGGTCAGGTTTAGTCTGGATTCGGAATTAAGTTATTGGTGGGAATAGTTAAGGGTTGGGATTAGATTAAGATCAGTATGGGTTAGTTTAGGTTTGGAGTTAGATTAGTGGTGAGTTTAGTTACGGATTGGGATAAGATTATGGTCAGGCTTAGTTTAGGTTTGGGATTAAATTATTGGAGGGTGTAGTTAAGGATTGGATTATGGTCAGGTTTAATTTAAGTTTGGAGCTAGATTATGGTTAGGTTTAGGTTTGGGGTCAGATTGTGGTCAGGTTTAATTTAGGTTTGGGATTAGTTTAGGATTATCGTTGGTTTAGGTTTGGGATTAGATAAGGAGTTTTTGTTAGGTTGAGGGTTAGAATTAAATCCATTAGTACATCATAATATTTTAGAAAAACGTGTATAAGAAAGAGAAACTAGTAGATGAATTTAATTCAGACACCAGATCAGATGTGGTCCATACCTTTGCTTGACCTCTCCTGCTGTATTCTCTCACCTGCAGCAGTCTGACCGTCTAATGTGTGATTCTACTTCGTAACGTCACTTTGCTGTTTTCACATTAAACACACTCTCGGATATTCACGTCTCACATATTCATCTAGAATCTGCAGTGCACACGCCGTGCTCCATAAGTGGAAAGAATGAAAATATGTAGAAGATAAAACGGAAGGATAAACACTCACAAAAATGCAACTTCTCCACTCCCTACACTCGGCACATCAGAACTCGGCATCAGAACAGTTACACTCCAACACGCACTCACCCAGAAAACAGGAGGAGTGAGCTGTGTAAATAAATTACGTGGCCAAAACTCAAGAGTCAGTTCAACTACGGTGTCGTCAAGGTGATAAATGACCGCTTTAAAGCTGCCTCACAGCTGCAATCTTGCGTTTTTATTAGAGCACATCCGATAAATCTAGACACTGATATTATCGTCTGATAACATTAATTAAAAACTGGGAGACAGAAAACTGATCTTTCCAAATACAGTTTATTTTCGGTTTGAAGTTGGATTATGGTTAGGTTTCAGGTTAGATTTAGGATTAGATTATGGTCAGGTTTAGTTTAGGTTTGAGATTAGATTGTGGTCAGGTTTAGTTTAGGTTTCAGGTTAGATTGTGGTCAGGTTTAGTTTAGGTTTGGGATTAGATTATGTTCAGGTTTAGTTCAGGTTTTAGGTCAGGTTGTGGTCAGGTTTAGTTTAGGTTTGGGATTAGATTATGGTCAGGTTTAGTTTAGGTTTGGGATTAGATTCTGGTCAGGTTTAGTTTAGGTTTGGGATAGATTAGGGTCAGGTTTAGTTTAGGTTTGAGATTAGATTATGGTCAGGTTTAGTTTAAGTTTGGGATTAGATTATGGTCAGGTTTAAGTTTGGGATTAGATTATGGTCAGGTTAAGTATAGGTTTGGGCTTAGATTATGGTCAGGTTTAGTTTAAGTTTGGGATTAGATTATGGTCAGGTTTAGTTTAGGTTTGGGATTAGATTATGGTCAGGTTTAGTTTAGGTTTGGGATTAGATTATGGTCGGGTTTAGTTTAGGTTTGGGATAGATTATGGTCGGGTTTAGTTTAGGTTTGAGATTAGATTATGGTCAGGTTTAGTTTAAGTTTGGGATTAGATTACGGCAACTTCACTACTTAAAAAATGTTTTTGTATCTTTGAGTTTTATTTATCAAAACGTTAAAATATATATCATTGTGTGTATATTCAAGATACTATTCACGAAAGTTTTTAAAAGTGTATTGATTAGTAGTTTAATCAAGTAGCGTGAAGTAAGTTACTCAGTTAAAAAGTAAGAGACATGATCCCCGTAGAAGAAATCAACTTCCCTCCGACTCAAGAACTCAAGACGTGTTTGTAGCAGCTTCGACATGGCCGGTTGAGAACTGTGTGTTTGGGTCACTTCCCAGAATCCCTTGTGTGTCTGGTCTGGTCTGCTCTGGTTTTAGAGTAGAAACGTTACGGCTTAAAGGCGCAGTGGAGTGACCACAGCAGCAGACCACAACAGTGACCTTCCAGAACGTTCGGCTTGTTACTCTTGACCTCTCTCTGTCTTTTTCTCCGTCTGTCCAGCTCCAAATTGTCCCTTTTTCCTGTAAACGTGCAGCTTTATTTAGGACGTAGTGCAGACGGCCGTATGTAAAAGCCATCATCCTGCAGGAAGCGTGCCGCGTTGGCCAGCGCTGGATGGGAATCGTTCCGTGCGGATTTTCGTGCGGTGGACATTTCCTCGTGTCTTTCATCTGTGGGAAAGTTGAAATTTGGGGATTATTGCGGTGGAGCGGCTCGCCTTGTTTGTTCTCAGGGTTAATGAGTGCATCTCCCAGGGGAAATGAGGGACTTTGTGGAGGTTTTTTTTTTGCAATTCTGGAACATTTTATTCAATAAAACTATTCAATATGTGTTTAATTAATTTATATGCTGTGAAAATAAAAGAAGTCAATTTTACATTTATTGAAATGCGTTAGGGTTATGGTTTTGCTACAAAATGCTGCGGAAAAACCTGATTGCGATACGTTTTGAATAAAATGGGTTAGGGTTAGGTTTATGCTGCAGATAAACGAATTTAAAGAGTTTTAAATTAATTTAAACATGTTTCTGTGCTTGTGGATTTGAGTCTGGTTTGAGTTCAGTGGTACATGTGGAATATCTGTTAGCTAACGTGTTTAATCTGTGTCTGTTTACGTTCATGATTTCATATTCTACACCTGCAGATTTGAGAGAAATTTAACATTTGTGACCCTCCACGGCAAAACCAGTCACTTGTCGCAAATTTTCAAAATGGAGTTATGATGTTTTCATGAAAGGGCATAAATCAAGCTTCAAAACGATACCTATATGAATGAATGTGACGACATATGACTGAGATATCAACATTCAAAGGAGTCGGGTTTCTCCTGTCACGCCAAGTGAGAAACGGAGAAATCTGCCTTTGAAGTTGACTATCGCCGTAGCACTCACAGACGCTTGGTGCGGTCTCAGCTACGTTTGTATTTACGGTAGCCTACGCTGCATTCACAGCCACACGGATAGCCTACCTGCGTTAGGTTAACTGAACTCGGGAGACGGAGATGGATTCCGGAGAAATATCTTCACGCTAGTCAACCAGTGGATTTACCGTAAATATTGAAGTAGAGCGGTCAAAACACAAACTTTTAACATTCTGCTGGAATTGAATTCCTCACCTCAAGAAAGTCACGTTTTTAGGATGGAAAGGGTACGTTTTTCAGCCAAATTTATTCACAACAGTACAGTATAGACCTTCCACTGTTTCAAAACACTAAAAACAAAAAATCCACAATTTTACCCCACGCAACATAAACACTCATTTTTCTCAGAAACCTCCGTTGCGACAAGCGACTGGTTTTGCCGTGGAGGGTCACATATGGGATGAAAAATAGCATCTCCGTTTGGTGTTGATGAGGTGTATTTAGTACTAAAAGGAGTATAAGAAATGCTGAGGTTAAGAATCTGGGCATAATTTGTTTTTTTTTTTAAAGAAAAGAATAAAAGCGAAGCCTGAGCAGTGTTGTGTTTCCAAAAGCAAATTGAAATTATTATTAATTCATTTGCAGAATTTGAAAAATGAGATGAAAGCCTACGCTTATTTAGCTGAACTTGTAAATGTTTATATGAAATGTCATCGAAAGTAGAGTGAAGTAATTGTGTGTGTGTGACCTCAGCCGGTAGGTCCCATGATTCCACCGCGCCCTCCTGAAGGTTTAGGAGAGGAGGACTGCTATGAGGAGGCGGAGCCTTTCATCCCACCCAGTCAGTCTACAGGTACGTCAAGCCCCGCCCACTTCATCATCAATACACTTTACATTGTTGATCACAGACTTCTGATGCAGATCGATGTATCGTTACACCCCTGGTAAATACCCAGCGTCACTTTACTTCGTTCCCTCAGACAAACTGGACTCGGACAGCAGTCATTATGAGTCGTACGGTGAGGAGGAAGATGATGAGGATGATGATGAAGAGGATTTTGTGAAGGACAGAGCTCACTACATCCAGTGGAGCTCGTCCCAGCCCTCTCTCCGGCCGGTCGCCGAGTCGCGCATCTGCGGTTACCTGTGGAGGAAGAAGTGGCTCGGACAGTGGAGTCGACCCCAGCTCTTCATCATCAAACACACCTCCTTACTGGTCAGTCTAACGTCAAAGCGGCTCACGCTGTAACGTCTCACATTGTAACGTCTCAGAACATAAGGTTTCAGAGCATAACATCTCATGCCGTAACATTTCACACTGTAATGTTGGATGTCGTAACGTCTCACACCATAACATCTCTTAACGTCTAACATCGTCACGTAATGTCTTACACAGTAACGCCTTATGTCATAACGTCTCACGCCGTAAAATCACACGCCGTAACATCACACGCTGTAACGTCACACTCTATGACGTCTTCATAACATCTCACATTGTAATGTCTCGTACACGGTGTGAAACATCACGGCGTGAGACTTTGTGTCATGAGATTTTGTGGTGTGAGATATTACGGAGTGAGATGTGCAGCATCTCAGCATGAGACATGATGGTGTGAGACGTTATGGTCCAAACATCATGGTACAAGAAATTACGGTGTGAATCGTTACAAAATGAGACGTTATGATGTGAGTCTGTTCAAGTCAACTTTCAGTCATTATTTTCGTCTGCAGTGTTTTAAGTGTGCTAAGGACCTGTACCCGCTGGTGGAGATGGAGCTGAGGGGCTGCCAGGTGGTCTACAAGTCCAAACACAACAAGAAGATGCAGCACGAGCTGAAGGTGGTGTCCGGAGCCGAGACGCTCATCATGGGCTTCCAGAGCTGCAGCCAGGCCGAGGAGTGGAGGAAGGTCAGCTCACGTCATGTCTCACGTGTGTGTGTGTGTGTCTCATTCGCGTCTCGAGTGTGTCTCACGCTGGGTTTTAACCTGCAGATCATTGAGGAGATCAGCGGCTCGTCGTACACCGAGCCCGAATCACACAGCTCCTCGTCCATACTGAAGAGTGAAAAACTGGACTCTTGCAGGGTAAAATACACTCACATCACACACCCTCACGTAACAAGTGTGGACAAACCAGTCAATGTTTATCAGACGTGAGAGAAGATCATTTTTAATAATAACTAACCACAGTCTCTCTCCATCGTCCCACATCCCTCTCCCTCTCGTTCCCTCTAGTCAAGCACGGTTCTCCACACTGACTCGGATGAGGAGAGACTCTCAGCTCTACCGTCTGCTGTCAGCAGCATCGACATCAACAAAGATAAAGACAAAGGTGAGCTCACCTTCCGTCCTCACCCCGTCCACGTTCACATGGGTGTGTGGTGGTTAGGGTCATCTGTTTTAAAATGTGGCCTCGTTAGGGTCACCTGAGAGCCAGTGTGTGGATCATTAGGGTCACTTTAGCCGAGGTGTGACTCCTGAGTGCCGTCCATGTTAAAGTGTGACTTGTTATGATCACCTGTGTGGATCGCCAAGGTGTGGATTATTAGTATAACTTTAGTCAAGGTGTGTGTCGGTAGGGTCACCTAGGTCAAGCCGTGAGTTGTAAGTGTCACCTGAGCCAAGGTGTGGGCTGTAAGGGTCTCATGTGCCAAAATGTGGGTCACCCAGGCTAAGGTGTGGGTCATTAGGGTCACCTGAGCCAAAGTGTGGGTTGTTAGGCTCACCTGGTATTAAGCATTTTTGCTGCCCTGGAAACTTGGCACTGAAACGTTCATCAAGAACCCAAAAGAACAACATTAACGTCGTCATCGTAACATAACCACAACTTTATGACACAGCGTAAGTGTGGTTGCTGTTTTGTCACCCGTCCCTGCAAGTGTCCACTGGTAATTTCCTCCTGGTGATAAATGCCATAAATCTCAGTGATAAACACACCGTCTCCGCGGCAGCGACGTTTTCGGCACAGCCGCGCCATTGTCCCTGCGCTCGCTATCACAAATCTTCCATTCTGGGCTGAATTCCACGGCATTCCGGCGACACACTGGGCACATTGTCCAGATACAAAGTCCTGCTAGATTTAATTGTCACCTTTGTTAACAGAGTAATGTGTTCTGAAATGACCTTACGAGTGTTTACCAAACAGAACGTGTGACTTTAGAGAGGAACATAAAGGTCGAGGTTACACACTTCATCTGCATCTGCAGGAGCGAGGAGAAGCTTTATTGGCAGCGCCCGGGGAGCAGTGCTTAGGGACGGTACCTTGCTTACGAGTACCCCAGTGGTACCTTTACCGGTGCAGGACGTGAATCTGTAACCTTCGTATCACAGAGCCAACTCCCTAAGGCCAGGCTGTCGCTGGTTCAAGTCTCAGACGTGGTAAAGGTACCACTGGGGTACTCAGAGCTTCACACTGCTCCGTCATGGAGGGGTCAAATGCAGAGGTGACGCTTCGTTATGTCGCGCTGTGTGATCACGTGCCCGTGATGTTGTGTGTTGCAGCTGGTTACCTGAACGTGTTGATGAGTTGTCAGTGGCAGTCTCTGTGGTGTCGAGTTCAGGACGGTCTGCTCAACATGTACCGGGACGGAGAGAGTGAGGAATCTCCTCAATACACACTGCAGCTGCGGGGGAGCGAGGTGCGGCCTGGTCCCAATACCGCGCACACACACCGCATCAGCATTCTGCAGCACGGGGACACGCTGGCCGTCCTCGAGGTACACACACCACACACACCTCACACCTCGGTGACAGTGTGTGCATTTATCTATCGATCTATGTATAAATATATATATATGTTATGTGTGTGTGTTGTTAGGCGAGCTCTGCTGATGATAAAGAGCAGTGGGTTCAGCTCCTGCAGGACGGAAGCTGCTCTACTGCTGGATCTCCTCACCAACACAACAGCCACGAGTCGCTCAGGTACACACACTCACACCTTTACACACTGTGCGTCCAGTTCTTTTCACTCTACACAGACAATAACACACAAACACACATTTTCCCATGCTGTTGTGATTGTGTCCTGCAGTGGTCTGAAGGTTAGGAGGTTCCCCACGTCCAACACCTACATGGACGACTCGTTTCAGCAGCTGTGTGTTGAGGAGCGATCGCAGCAGCCCGTCTACTCCAACGCCTCCATCCTGCAGCACATGGTACGCACTAAAATATAAAATCTGTGTAAATCTCTAAACCTTCTGTCCAGAACGTTCGGAATTCTTTACTGTTGCAGCTTTAATTTCTTAGTGGTGGCGCCCTCTTATGGCCAAGGTAGGGACTGACCGCCTTAATGATGACGCCCTCTTGTGGTCACAATATGGGATTGTCTTAAAGGTGGCGCCCTCTTGTGGTCACAGTAGGGCAGCTGATGTGCAGTGTCCTGGGAGCGGTGTTTGGGGATGACACCTTGCTCATCAGTACCTCAGTGGTACCTTAACTGGTCCAGGGCTTTAGCCGGAGACCCTCGGATCACGGGGCCAGTTCTTCAATCGTAACACTACCAGCTGCCTTTTTAATGTTTCAGCTCTTCTCCTGCTTCTTCTGCGGCTCTGACGCGCTGTAATGTTCTTTTCAGTTTCAGAAACCTCACGTCGGTGGAAACGGAGAGTCGGTGTCATCAGTGAATTCTGCCAACTACAGCAATAAGCAGGTCTTCAGTAACGCTGGTGAGTCAGTCGTCTCCGTCTCGCACACACTCACATTACACCACACGCAGCTGAGCAGAATGTTCGGGGTGTGAATCCCAACTTCCACCACGATACCATATTATATCGATTCAATGGACGACGATTCTACATCTGACGATATCACACAGTCTGCTGCGATATGGGCTGGTTTCTGGAACATGGATTAAGCCTAGTCTTGGACTAAATTGTAGTTTCACTGGAGATTTACCAGCTAATCCAGAGCTAGGCTTAATCCTTGACTGGGAAATTGGCCCTATCAGTTTAATGTCTTACAACCAAACCATCAGGTTCTTTGTATGTGACAACAAACTGATACAATACTGCAATACTGATTCTGATCATCTGATTCTTATTTGAGGACCAAGAGTGCCGAAGTTAAATAGATAAATACACAAGTAATGAATTAAATGTGTTATGAATGATTTAAAATGGGAAATTAAAGGATAATTTGTTACTTAAGGGTCATGAATTATTGAAAATGGAAAATAAAAAGGGATAATAAATGAATTCAATGTGTAATTATTATATTATGAGTAATATAAAATTGGAAATAAAAAAACTTCATTAACTAAATGTGTCATGTGTGATAAAGACAATAATAATAATATTATTATTCATAACACACAACAATAATAATACAATAATAAATAATAATACTTTCACTATTTATTATGTTTGGCCACTTTCAGCATATCATAAATTAATCTTACATCAGTAAAGCTCAACCAGAGATGAAAATGAAGAAGTTTGCTCTTTTAATAAATGTCGAGCTCCTGTTCAATATGATGTGATGTTACATATTAGTATAAAGTCTGACTGATGTTTTCACTTTATATCGAGGATATGGCTTTGTTGATCATTAAGTCATCGTATCGTTACAGATCGAAGTATGGATCGATGTATCGTTACACCCCTACTAGATACCGTCTGGAGAGAATGCAGGTCTAGATGTGTGTGTGTGTCTGTTTTATGTGTGTATGAATGTGAATTGTTTGAACGCCGAAGCAGACCACTGCAGGTTTCTAAGTGTGTGTGTGTGTGTGTGTGTGTGTGAACTGATTTTTGGTGATAAAAGGTTTCTGTGTGGGAATGAACAGAGCTTTGATTGTAGAACATATGATTAGAGAAGATTGTGGTTGTCCATGCCCTCTACACACACACACAACACACACAACACACACAACACACACAACACACACACAACACACACAAACACACACATCATCATCAAATACCAGACAATTCTGGTCAATCTGTTTTCGATTTGGACACTGCTGAATAATTACATGGCTCATGAAATTTCCAGAACTCTGAAAGGCAAAAACCAAAACCGTCCGATCACACACACACACACACACCTCATCATAACTCGAGTGTGTGTGAGAGAGAATATTAAACATGGTGGTGGTGAAGGGGTCCTGGCCGCTGGACCGTGAGGTCATGGGTTTGAGTCCTACCTGCAGGTGTGTCACGGTAAGAGCGGTTGATGAGAGGTGGCTCGATACTGACAGCGGTTATTAGGATATTGATAAGCGATATTTTGGACTGATATATCTGTGCTGTAAAAATAAAGACACACACTTCATTTAAATTCCTTTTAGTGCTGATCATCGACCAGGGTTTTCATCATCTGTTCTTTGTCCTCTCACTCACTCACTCACTCACTCACTCACTCTCTCTCTCTCTCTCTCAACATCTCTCCTTCTTTTTCTTCTGTCTCTCTTTCTCCTTCTCTCCCTCTCTCTCTCCTTAATTTGCTGTATCTCTTTCTCATTGTTATTTCTTTTATCTCTCTCTCTCTCTCTCTCTTCATCCCCATCTCTCTCCTTACTCTTTTGTTCTCTCTCTCCCTCCCTGTTTCTCTCTCCATTCTTCTCTCTTCCCTGTTTTTCTCCCTCATTCTGTGTATTCCCTCCTTTAACCCTTTCCTCATTTCTCTCCTTTGTTCTCATTCTTTCCTCTATGTTACCCCTTTCATCTCTCTCTCTCTCTCTCCTTCTTTCTCCCTACTTCTTGTTCTTTCCTTACTTTGCATTCATTCATTCTTTCTTTTCATCTGTTTTATTCTCTCCCTACTTCACTCTCTCCTTACTTTTCTTTCGTTCACTCCCTAAAGGAGTCACTCTCGCTTCACTCCCAGTTTGGACACATTCCACTTACTTTATCTTGTGGTTTCTGGTCAGCAGAGGGACGCAGTGTTGTTGCACACAAAAACACACACACACAGAACAACACACACACACACACACGCACACACACACACACAGTCTTGTATTACTATCTTTGTGAGGTCCTTCCATAGGCTCCCATAATAACTAAAGTACATAATTCTACAGCTACACCTAATCCTAACCCTAACCTTAACCTCAGTAACCAAAAACACATCTTTTACCTCTTTTACTTTCTCAAATAAAACAAGCACATTTTCTGTAAAGTCGTTTCTCCTCATGGGGACCTCTCAAATGACCCCACAAAGCCAAAAAAGGTCCCCACAATGCGATAAATACATGGCCACACACACACACATGCACACGTGTCCTTTCACGTTCGTTCAGTCAAATCCCAGAGACTTGTGTGTTCTTTTTTACCCCAGTTTTCCACTAAGAGTCGTTCTTTAAACGGAAACTGGGAGAGAGTGGGACGGGAACGTGGAGACCACGAATATCCCCAAAAACCAGAAGGAATCTTACCATCACACACACACACACACACACACACACACTAGAGAGACACTAGGAAAGGGAAAAGGATGAGGTAAGCCAGTCGCGTGTGGGATTCTGCTCTACACTAATATTTAGACTTATAAATCACAAGTTCCTCCACGATACGACGCTGTGTCTACACCAGGCTTCACTTTTACAGCAGGTCCAAAATTAATCCAGCAGCTCTCCTGGATTAGTAATAATCAGTATCACTATCAGCTGTGAAGAAAAACACATCAGTCCACCACTAATCCTCATTTCCAGAACGATCTACACGTTTTTGGTCAAATTATTATACACACATTCATTAAAGCCTCAGTGATTAATAATCTCAATGTACATGACTGAGGCAAATATGTTTACAAGCAAATTAAACCACAGTTTAATCCCAAACTTAAACAGACATAATCTAATCCTAAATCTGAACTAAATCTGGATGTAATTTAGTCCCAAACCTAAACCACGATCATAATCTAGCTTCTCTTCTGATCAATACACTTCCTGATCAATATAAAGTCGCGTCACATGTACGATGTCTGATCGATGTTATGAGCTCGTTGATCTCTGAACTGATGATATATGGCTACAGCTCTACCGACATGCAGTAAATGTGCTGTAAATGTGTGTGTGTTTCAGGTAAGAAGGTGTGTGAGGTGGAACGTAATGTGCAGAAACTGGAGCTGGCAGGTAAACCTAAAGTGCACCGGAGAGCAGGGTCAGAGGTCAACCTGGTCAGTCTGGGCTCCAAACCGGCCAAACGCTCTTCCTTCAGACAATCCCTCCTTCCCTTCTGCAATGAAAGAACGCAGGTAACACACCACAACAAACCCACACACACACTGTATAACAGAAACACACACATTTATACAACGTCTCTCTCTCCTTATTTTCTCTAAGTGTGATGATAAAGACAGTGAACTGCAAAAGCATGTAGAAAATGATCAAGTAATAGTCAGTAATGAGTATGTTTTGTAAAATAATTATAAAAATGTTTACATTGAAAAACTATGACATTATAAAGTTAATTCTGTGTCCAAATACAACTAAATTCAGTTAAAAACATTACATTAAGTTAAATTCTGCCGTTATAGATTCTGTTCTTACCCAACAATAAATCTCTAATGAGACAAAATGTGGCGAACGTCAGAATCTTTTGTGAACTCATTTTTGTGGGTTTTTAAGAACAAATTTCCTGGCTGTTGAGAGCAGGAGTTGAGTCGTAACGTGCTGCCCTCTGCTGTCTGGATGATGGAAATATTCTTTTTATCATCTTAACGTCTCAACGTCGCTGCCAGACCGACTGGGATTACGAGATGTTGCCATCGCAACTATTAACGCAAATTCAGCAAATCTCCGCGAATTCAAAATCACACATTTGTCCACAACTTTGACTTGCTCCCGCAACTTTATTGCAACAAAACTTCCATGCAAATTTCTTGAAAAAAACGCCGCAAAATTTTAGGCTGCAACAACCTCAAAAAAGGCTCGGAAAATCCTGGAGGGACTGGAATAAGACAAAATTGGAATCACGTATGAGGTAAGAAGTGAAACTTTTGGGATTGAGTAAAGCTAAAAGCTGGAGGTCTCTTAAAACAGGATCAGAAGGCTGGGTGTGTGTGGAGAGCGTGTGTGTGTGTGTGTGTGGAGAGCGTGTGTGTGTGTGTGTGTGGAGAGCGTGTGTGTGTGTGTGTGTCGCTGCAATTACAGAGAGCAGGAATGGAAACCACTTCCTCCCAGAGGGGCAGAGCGGTGGCTTCAGATAAGAGTCCCTAAAAACTGCAGTGGACCACAGGCACACCCCTGGGGGACGCCACACTGCTGCACGCTGCACTACCTCCCCCTTCACACACACACACACACACAAATCAAAGATGAAAAATAAAATGGATTTCTGATTGTAAAGCAAAACAAATAACAGAAAAGGGAGTTTAAGAGCTGTTTTAGGAACGCTGGTTCAAAAGCTGCAACCCGGATTTCAGGACGCCACACTACTGATTTATAACGTTTAAATAACACACTTTGTGTTTGTCCTCGTCTTTGCTCTTTCTCTCAGGGGGGTTTCCTCACTCCTCTCCTGCGCAGGACGGCTTCTGCTAAAAACTCCCTGAAGCGAGCTCCGTCCGCCCTGTTCATCGAGCACGGCAAAGTCTTCCAGAGGAGAAAGGTGAGCTCGTTATGCAGCAAAATTCACTTTCCATTTTGCAAATCACATCATGCACTTGTATAAATGGAGATGATTGTTCTTAAGAAAATATCTTGTAATTAAGAGTAAATATAATAATTAAGCGAAAATATCTTGAATTATGAGTATTTATCTTCCATTTTCATTAATGCCTTGAAATGATTGTTTTTAAAGTGGAGTTAAAAGTGAGTGATTATTGAAATAAATGAAGAACGTTTTTCAAATATTAGATTTGTTGAAGCCGGTGTTACTTGAAGCCATCTGTGTGTGTGTGTGTGTGTGTGTGTTTTGCAGGAGTGGGAGACCAAAGCATCAGTTTGACATCAGCTCTGTTTCCTCAGCTCGTACACATTCCCCTCCTGTTACTTCATTGCACTGATAATATTGTTATTACTGAGCATGTGGATCGTGCAGAATAGCGTTGTTAGGATACTGGTATTACTTTGTAATAACCGCTCATGAAAAATATTCAGATTTTCCTTCACATAAGGTTTGTTTAAGTATTTTATTCCACTCCACTGTTCAGTCTGACACAATTAGAAGCTGTTCATAAATTTACAGTCTCAACAAATTTTATCTTATTAATTCAGAAAAACATGAAATTCTATCTAATTATATAAAAACCATTGATTTTTTTCAACAAAGTCAGACTTTATCCTTTTTTTTCATGAACACTTTGTTATTAATTCAGAAAAACTGTGATTTTTTCCAACTTGAAAAATTAATATCAGTCATTCAGAAGAAAACAGCAGATTTTTTCTCATGAAATCTATGTTTCGTTAATTCAGAAAACCAATGTTTTTGTCAACTTGGAAACTTAATCATTCATTCAGAAAAACAGATTTTTCTCCCAATTCAATCTATATTTTAGTAATTCAGTAAAACAGCCATTTATTTTGTTTGTAACTTAAAACTCAGTCTCATTCATTCAGAAAAATGGTGATTTATTTCCAAACTGGAAATGTTTAACTCGTTAATTGAGGAAAACAGAGCTGAAGAGTAGATTTTTTACATCAAGTGAATGAATTACATTTCTGTGCAAATCAGGGAAGGGTGAGCGAGGTTTTAAAAAGACTAAATAAAATTAAACCAAAAAATTTAAACAAACAGCCACATCTGCTGGCACGCTGGGAAATCGCAGTGGCCAAACCAACCAATGAGGAATAAATTATATTTACATTTAAAGATTTATTTTTTATCAAATTATTCAAATAAAAAGAAAGTTTTTAAATGTGACGCTAAAATATTACTTATATTAATTATTGAAATTTTTTGGACAATAACTCTGCTGTACTCTGCCCATCATTCAACTAAAAACTGCCTTCATCTTTTCTTCTTTTTTAATCTTTTTTCCAACATATTTTTTTACCTACTAAAGGTATCACCTGTTTATCACCAGAATAGAATTATTGGTTGTTTCCCCTTTTTTGATATTTAACTTAGCCCCTCGAATAAACAAAAACAGGAAAAACAGCAGCATTAAAACTCTTAATTCAGAAAAGAAATTGTAGCCTAAAAACTTGTCTTGATAATACAGAAAAACAACGTTTTTCCAGTCAGATATTTTAGAATAAAATGTAAATAAATTTAATGTAAAAGTTATTTTAAAGTTGTTAGATTTTAAATAAATAAAGTTTAAACTAGAATATCTCTTTTATTCAGAATTAGTGCATTTTGTTATAATGCTGTATTCCCACTTTTGCTGCAACTGATATGAGGGAAATATAAATGTTATTTTTTAATATTTTGACTAATATAAAATGTCATATTTGAATGATGAACCCCTATTTTAAAAATTTACATTTAATCCACTTAAGCCACATTAGGACAATAACGCATAGTAAAATATTTTTACAGTAATGTTGTGATTGTTTTATACCTCCAGCTTGTGTGCGTGTAAAACAGTATTTTAGGAGGATTTTTACTTTTATCTTAAATACAAACCGGTTGGAATCGGATGTATTTTTTTGTGTTCTACTTAATCGTCTTTCCCTGTTCAGGTGATTTGCACTGTTTTGACTTTTAAACAGACCTGGTTTGTGCCTTTACCTTTATTATATTTTGTATATTTGTTTATTAATTGACATGCAGTAATTAAACCATGAAATTGAAGGGTAAAAAATAAAAGATTCTTTACTTATTTTGGGGTTTTTGGCTAAAGAATAATTACCTCGTTTTTGATGCTCACTGCAGTTCTGTGGTAACTTATCAGCCTGTTTTTGTTCTGTGTTCTGGTGCACATATTTTATATGAAGGTCTTTTTTTAAAATAATGTTAATTCTGTGTATGTGTAAATGGTGCATGACGTTGCTGACGGAGGCTCGGGGGCTTTTGCTCCTCGGGGGATATTCACAATTTGGTTAAAAATGTTGGTGTAAAATTTTATGAGGAGAATACAGTCAGCATATTTGTAATTATAATAAATATATTGATGTATAAAAGTGTTTGCAGATGTGCATGATTTTCTTTTTACATATGCGTATATATTAGCACTTCTCAAAAAGAGTTGTGCCACATAATGTGGTAATAAAGCCCAAATTTAGCAGTGAAAAATTATGATTGATTTAGTTTCATACCAGAGACGTCACAGTACAACAAACAAAGCAAAGCTTTTATATATTTACATTCTTAATTTTTTTAAATGCAAGTTTTATATATAATGGGAAATTCTCTAAGTTTCTGCCTTCATGTCTTGGATATCTGAGTCCTGAAAGTTTTTATCATTTTCCAGTTCTTCCTCATGCATCTTCAACAGACATTGAAGAATTTGTTCTTGTTGTAATATTCTTACAAGGTTGCGTCTCATCTGATGATTCATATCCAGAAGATGACTTGCTGGAACTTCTGGATGAGAGCCGTGATCTCACTAAAAAAGAAACAGAAGGAAAAAAACAACAATTTTGACAATAATTTTAATGTTTTAAAGTCTATGTGTGGTCCTTTTTTACATTACAATTTATTGGAATAAGATTTCTTAAATAAACCCAATTAAAAAATCTGCTAATTAAATGAGGAAATGTCAACTCTACTGTACATCAGGCTCATGTATTAGAATGATTTCTTATGTGATTGTTTAAACAGTAAATAGCTGTACAGTGCCTGATATTCCATTGTTTTGTTGCTTGTAATTGTGTATTGTATTGTGTATTGTTTCTTACTTTCAATAGGGTAATCCATACTTTTTTGTTTTGTTAACCCTGGGCATGAATTCGGAACTTGAAGTGAGTTGTTATTT
Organism: Distichodus sexfasciatus; assembly: GCA_032718565.1. Taxonomy (NCBI): domain Eukaryota; kingdom Metazoa; phylum Chordata; class Actinopteri; order Characiformes; family Distichodontidae; genus Distichodus; species Distichodus sexfasciatus. The sequence continues at coordinate 145,447 of JAVGVS010000523.1, read as the reverse complement.
TCTGTGTTCACTACGCTTCTGTCACCATGTGCAGTAGAATCATTTTCTGTTTCCGGCTCTGCAGATGCAGTAACTGTGATTTTCTCTGAATCAAGTGAGTAACAATACAGAGGGATTAGAACCATATCTCAAAAAGCAATTACATGTGATTTAAGACAAACACATGCACAAACCATTTCCAGTATGTACAAATTATTCATATATTATGTCAGTTTTGAAAGTGTCCATTATGTAGTGCAGTTGAGAAATTCTGATCAGATCATTCTCTTACGTCTTTACAATATAAGTCCGACTGTAAGTCTTCATCATTTTCCTGTTCTTCATCAGTGTCAATAGACTCTGAAAACATTATGTTTGTTTGACTGCGGACTGATAATGGAGCGATGTTCTCTTCAAATGAGCCATGTCCAGAAGAGTCCCGGTTGGAACTGATGGATAATCTTTTTGACACTTAAAAATAGGGAAGAGCAGAAAAGAGTCAAGTTGAAAAAGAAATACTGTAAAATCAGCAAATTGATTTCCACTTTTTGAATATAATTGAAATTCTGATTTCAACCCTTTAAGATGAATTTGGTGCCAATTTTACACATCAATTTGGCCTATTTTTAAAAACTTTTATCAGACACTCTAAGTTAGAGACAACCTCTTGCTTTCTTACAGAAATCCCACTAAATAGCCTTACAGGTAGGGGTTGAAAAGATTTTACCAATATCAATGCCATTGTTGATTCTTTCTATCAGTCCAATTCCTTATCAATTCTCTAATCAATTCCTGAGTAGTTTTTTGAGTACGAACAAGACTGCAAACATGAGCACATTATTATTCATAGTCAGAGTTATTATTATTATTAGAGACATTCTGTGGCTTAGTGCTATGAAGAAAGATAAGGTAAATTGCCAGATGGAAACACTTCATTATCCATTTGGAATCAATATGGATATAGAATCAAATAATTTAATAACAAAGCATGCATTTTTCTATATTTATTTATACTCTCTAACATTATAGAATGGAATTAATGAAAATGTAGAAATACTGAAGTTTTGGACATTTTTGAGCAAGAATTGATAATGTTGGAACTGTACAATTCTGACGTAATTGATTAATTGGAACCGGTTCTGAGTCTGATTCTTTTGATGTTGATGCTCTACACGGCATTCAGTTTTTGCTTGCACAGAATGCATGGTGGTTGTTTCTTACTTTGTGGAGGATAATCCATACTGCGTTTTCGCTCAGCCTTTTCAGGTGTGTTTTCACTTTTATTAGCATCACACTCGCTGGTGTCCCCTGCGCTGGTCAGCGGAGTAACACTGGAATCATCACAGTCTGTTATCAAATGTCTGGATGATGGTTGAGTTTCTTGCGTCTGCACGGCCTGCACACGTTCAGTTCTTTTATTTACTTCTCTTGTGCTTGCATCCATTTCAGTTTCTTATATCTTTGGACCTGCACTGTAAAACAGTCATAACATTGTTATGTAACAGTCAACAAGCGTTCAAAAAAAGCTCTCACTTTACACGGGGAGAGCATGCAAACTCCACACACAAAGACCCTACGGTCGACCCGGGGATCAAACCCAGGACCTTCTCGCTGAGAGGCAGCAGTGCAGTAATAAGTCTCAGTTTAAATGACCAATTCATAATTAGTCCTTCCATGACACACCTGTGCTTGCCTCAAAATAAAGACCAAGTTAATACTTATATTGTTGTGTTCCGAAGGACAACCTTTGTTTTGTTATGTTTCACTTTTGCTTTCCTTCTTTGTGTTTCTTATTCCCCAGGTGATATCCCTCCTGCAAACCCAGACTCGATCTCATCTGTTTAGACGTGCAAACATTACATCAAGTATTGAAAAGTATTTTTATGCAGATTTTTGTAAATGTTTTGAACATGATCACTTTCAGTTGCTCATTTTCAAAATATGATGGATCAAATTACTTTAATTGCAACAAATCATGAGGACCGACCTGTTGGCATGATTGGCTAGATTTACGGTTTAGGATTTTGTGCCAGTTGATAGATAAAAGCCTGCAAAAATCTCAGTAAAAAACACAAACCTTAAGAATTCCACACTCAAAACTTTACCCATTAAATTAAATCATTTTTTTGAAACGTACTAAAAACAAGTCAGAATAAGAACTCTTACCTGACGGTCTTCTCTACTGTGCCAAATGAAGGTAAAAACAAGGATCAGGGGAATTCCTGAACCGACCAGTTTGGTCATGTGTCTTACTACAGTGAGACTACTTACTACAAAGACTGCAGGTACTGACTTTAACTGACGTTAGAGTTTAAACACTCACTTTATGAAGAACATCATCTGTGCATTTAGTGCATTTTCATTACGAAAGTCTTCCTTTTCACTGTAAAACGTAAGTTAACTGAACTTTTTGCTGCTTTAAATGTTCAAGTAAAATCAAACTGGACAAACTGAAGATTTCTACTCCCTATTTTAAGTCTAGTTTTATATTTGTATTGGTCTCTATAAGAAATGCTAGTCTGGTGTTTCACTTACAACATTGTATTAAAACATTCCCTCTTAAACACAGCTACTTTATAACATGTTAATAACAAAGGGTTTTATGGAGAAATTGCATCCTGCAAAAGGAGCTAGAAGGTTTATTCATTTATTACACACACTAGAAATATTTTTATTCCAATTTCAAAAAAATTAAGAAACGGTCTCTTTTTAATTGACTTTATTATTCATCGGCGGCCATTAATTTGTTACAGGCATTCACTGTAGGAAACATACAATATAAAGCATATGAAACCTGAGGCATTGTTCTAATAATAGCTTTATAATAATACAAACATTAAAATTCATCTGCCTTTTTCTTGTTGCTCTGAAATACAGTAGTCAACGTCAAAATATCTCATCTTAACTACGTGCATTAAACAATGAGACAAGAAGATGTGCTTCCAGGGTACAGAAGTCTATAGTTAAAATATAATAATAAAAAATAACATAGCTGCAAGTAATGACTAGTGGGGTCCAAGCACGGAAGAGACGCAATGCAGCAAATATACAGATTTATTTGAGTTATAGCACCCCCTATTTCCACAATTTTCATATGGCTGACATACAATGGCATCGTTAGGGGTGTTGAAATTAATCTTATAATCGATGCATCGCGATGCAGACGCGGACGATTCTGCATCGATGCAGTGGCAGGACATAATCGATTATATCATAATAAAATTGTTTGGTGATTTTCTGGCGGCGGCATAAAAATTCTAGTTAAAAAGTAGTTTCGGTAGTGACTGTGGCTTTTTTGCTCGAGTGAGATTTGTACGCGGCGGGTTTGAAAGGGCCGGGGTTTGGCAATTTGAGGACGCGGTTTTGGCTGTTTCTGCCTGCAATTCCTATTGGTCGATGGCCCCTGGTTTTGTGATTGACAGGAACGGCGGCAGGTAGGTTAAACGCAAGTTATAGTTTATCGACCTTATAATAATAATTTAATAGTTAGGTCTTACACGATTAATAATCAATGGCTCCCCTCGCCCACTTGTCTGTCCCCAATTCAACATAAACACAGATGCAGTTACAGACTGCAGCGAGGCGCATCATTGGGATGCTGAAGCGGGTGATATAGCTCCATCATTACACGCACACACACACTCCAAGACTGATGGCCCAGAATTAAACCTTTGTAGTATCTGCATAATCATCCATTACGTTTGGTGCTTTGTTGATCCTCTGATGGTATGTCATGTTGACATACTCATTATATTAGTTTTAATCCTCAAACAGCTTGCAGACGAGTGTCGGAATACTACACAGGTAAACTGCCAAAATGGTAACATACCACTGTAACTTTTATGGTAGAGTTACAAAGGCCTTGGTTACTTTACCTTTTTCCAAATCTAACGTCTGTATTTATGTTGAATTGGGGACAGACAAGGGAGCTTACATCTCACTGCTTGTATTTCTATTTGAAAACAATATGAAGTAATGCATAAAAATTGATGTGCATCGCGATGCATCGAGATATCGAATCGAATTGAATCGCTGACGTGATAATCATAATCGAATCGAATCGTGAGACCAGTGACGATTCACACCTCTAGGCATCATACATGTAGCCTCCAAGTGTGAAAGAGTTTGGACTAAACAGCCTTGAGATGGAGAATTGAGACACATACGTGTATACATTATGGTCGACATATTGACATATTGGTCGTGAGAGCACTGTGACAGGAGGTACACAATTCTGGTTTTTGCGGTCTGCCCCCAAGTCTGCTAAAGCACACCAAAAATACTACAGTTGCCACACCTGCATTTGATTGGCTTATCTTGGTTAATCCCAAAAATGTCTGCGCTACAACGTCCACAGAGTGGCTTCACACCTAAATCATCGGCCAAATAGTCAAGTGAATTTGAAACTAATAGGTCAGCCACTTTGTTTCAACTTTAAACCTTCAATTTCTGCTTGCGTAGTAATAATATACGTAGTATATATACGTAGTACTATAGCAAAATACAATACTGAGTAGAGGTACTAGGCGGCACTAGGAACACTACCATAGAAGCACACCTTGTAATTACTTAATGTCAGTGATGGTCAAAATGAAACCCTTCAACCCTTAATGTTAACTGAACATAATTTTGAGATGTGTCTGTAATCAGTTTCTGAAAACCTCCACATGATTATTGCAGCACATCATCCACCTCTGCCAAGTTTCCTGAAGTCTCTGAGTTTGTTGCCCTGAGCTTGTGCTTAGCTGATCGTCTCTTTCTGTCTAACGAGCCATAACCAGATGATGCCAAAGAGACAAATGAACCAGAGCGTTCAAAATATCCATCAAAAGAAATGAATGACGAGGTCCGGGAAGACACTATAAAGACAAACATTCAGAAAAGTTGTTTTTACATGATTTTTCTTAAATAGCATTACATAACGTCAGTTCATTAAAAAATAATAATAATTATAACTATAGGTAAATAACATGTTAGTACATTTTAATACATTATAACTTACTCTCTGGAGGATAATCCATACTTCTTCTAATCTTTTCTTGTTTGAACATTGCCTCTGTTGTGTGAGCGTTATTCTGAGTATCATCAGCGTGATTGTTGGTGTAGATTTTTGTATTTAGCTCATATTTTCGGGGAGGGACACCTTCCGCATCATTTATTAAGTATATGATGTGGCTGTTTTCATTTTTTCTTTGTGCTTCTGCACGCCAAGCTGCTCCCCTCTTGGACGCACATGTTGTCGCTGCAATAAAGAGCAATAAGTTGTTCACAAAATGTTATAATTTTGATATCCGGAAATAAAAGAACTTTAAAACATAGAGGAAATACTGATACTGTAATTATAATAAACACTGCAAGAAAATGTTATTAGGGGTCCAAGCATACTGTAGGTGCTTAACGGATTGTGCAGCTTGAACCGTAAGTCACAGAAGGCTGAAATTTTCAGGAGGAATGGTGTGTATCTCGCCGTAAGCCAAAAACATTAGGGAGCACTAAAACACTACATAAATTTATGTGGTCATAACAGAGTTTTAACAATTACATGAAATTATAGAAAACCACCCAATTCTTATATGAACACGGTTAGAAGTTAGTTTATTTATTTATATATTCTATATATTCTAGTTACTTCATTTTATACTTTCCATGTTCTAACTCTTTATGTCTTGATATGATTGATGTAGTTATGTGATTTTCCCTTATATCATTGAACTTTATTGTTCTACACACATACACAGACTCTGCTGATGGTCAGTGCTTAATTGTTATTGTGACCATAGATTTAAATAAAAGACTCTCACAAACCTGGTGCTGAAATGACATAACACGGCGTTGCCCACTCTCTGAAAGAGAGCTGAGTTTCTTCCATCTGATATTTTTTCTTTGTACTTGCATGTATTTCAGCTGTTCATATATTTAGACATGTCCTGTAAAACAACCATAACATGGTCAAAATGTGTCATTCTTTAATTCCAAAAATGATGATGATGATCTGACCACTGAATCCAGGTACAAAGAACTCAAAATATTTTTACATACAGTATACATAAATATAACAACACTCCCGACTCTCACCCCTGCTGAGACAACAGGTAAGAGGTTACAGGTGTGATGTAAAATTACGTTAACCAACACACACACACACACACACACACACACACACACACACACAGTCTCTACATACAGAACTAAAACAGCAATCAATTTAATATGAATTTAAGAAAGAACTAAAAAGAACTGAAGATTAGAACCACAATCTTACCTGAAGGTAAAATTCATGTAACAATGACATATGACAAGGAAGTAAAGGGTTTACTTGAAGTTCTCGCCTGACAGGTTGATCACGGGTCTACATTTTTGTGGCTTTCATTTTGACAAAAAACAATGACAGCCCAAGTAAGAGCAAAAAGCATATCAACTCGGGCCTCATTCACCAATGTCTTCTTATGTTTTTATTGTTTTTCTTTGTTCCTAAATTGTTAGTATGTAAGTTTGTTGTTACGAGGATGAATGCATACTAGCTTAATTGTGTAATATTTACATAGTTATTTACATTCTTAACATGTGTATTAAATGTTGACGCACAACAGTTGCCCAGAGGAGGGTCCTTTCAAGATTTCTTTCTGCTAGCTCGCTTGCTGGGGGTACGGGCTGGTTATATGTACTTTGTGACAATGTCTGCTATATTAATAAAATTGAATTGAATTGAATTATAAGATTTATTATAAGGATGCAGAATGACCTCTAGCCTCTTGCCTTTGGACCAAGAGGTTGTGGGTTCGAATCCGACCTCTAGCGTTACCAACACTGGGTGCCTGAGCAAGACCCTTAACCCTAAGTTGCCCTCAGGGGAACTGTCCCTGAAATTAGGAAATGTAAGTCGCTCTGGACAAGAGCGTCTGCTAAATGCTGTAAATGTAAAATGTAAATGAGAATGAACAAATAGTGGAGCAGTTGGTGGCGTAACAGTTAGGGTGTTCGCCGTGTGATCAGAAGGCCACCGGTTCGAATCCCAGAGCAGTAAAATTACTACTGAGGTACTCATGAGCAAGGTACCGTCCCCACCCAAGCACTGCTCCCCGAGGACTGCCCATGTCAGCTGCTCACTGCTCCTTAATGGACGGGTCAGATGCAGATGACACATTTCGCTGTGGTGCACTGTGTGCTGTGCTGTGTTCACAATGCATACATTTATTATGTTATGAACTATCTTGGGGGGGAAATGTTAAAAATGGCCCGAAACAAAAATAAATCAGTCAATCTCTTTTAGTGAAATTTACTTTTAGTGTAATACACCCAGTCGTCCAGCAGGTGTCGCGCTTTGCCAGGTTATTTTTCTCCGCTGCTGGTCATCTTGTCCCAGGTAGATTTACCCAAACAAATCCCGCTCGGCTTCCGGCTTTCCCCAGCACGCTGCTGTGACACAAACACCAGCACTTCATTACTCAGCATTAAACACATTTACTGCACAAAAATATCACATTTGTCCTGCTCAACGCTCTTGAGCTGGAGCGCAATTCCAACGCGAGTAAAATACACTCAACAAACTATAATCTAATCCAGAGTTCGGGACAAACAGGCTGAAGGGCCGCGTCCCAAACCACATCCCACACACGCACACACACAGTGGGCGGCGTTACATTCCGAGAGATGCTGCTTTGTAAGTCACCATCTTCAATGCTGTTTAACTTTTAATTCTAAGTGCAAATTCTGACTTTTTAAATCTCAGAATTCTGAGTCAAGCCATCATTTCATTATATATAATTATTAAAATCAAGCAGAATTCATACTTATTAAGTCAGACAAAACGTCAGAACTTAAAAATAAGAATAGGACTATATTCCATAGGAATTCTGACACATAAAGAAAGAATTCTGATTGAAGAGTCAATTTTCGCCTACAGGTGTTGGAAAAAGTCTTCCCTATTCACTCTCACCTTACACCCTTCATTCTATTGTTGACTGTGTGTTAACTAACAAAATCCAACAATCCAATTCTATCACCCACTGTAACATAGTCACTTAATTCTGTATATTTGTCTTTTTCACCACATACATAAAGGCAACGTATTGTATTCAAAGTTAAATTACACTTTGTCATCCCAGCTTTTATTTATTATTATCTACAATTATATATTGTAAGTTATTTTATACAATTATATTCATATGGACGAGAAGAAGTGACTTCTGTTTTTCCAGTGCACAATGAAGGTACATAGAATATTGTACTTTACTTTTTATATTGCATATCCACTGTTTTGCTCGTTTTGTAGTGTATATTGTTATTTTTTAATCGTATTATTGATACTGTCTTTTTATTGTATCTGAAATGTCTGTAACAGTAAACAAATTTCTTGTCATTTTACACCTTTTTAAGATACCTGAATAAATATTTTGGTTCGAAAAAAGGAACCATCCCTAAATGGTGCCACTTCCCGAGTGGAACACCGCCTCCGTGTCTCGGGCGACGCTGCTGCTCCCTACCTAGGCACCCTCCCCGCGAATGGAACACGGCTTCTGGTTGGACGGTGTATTAGGTCGCGGAGGATTGGGACGTTGCCCGAGGTTTGGTTGTGGCTGAGTTTGTTCCCATAGCAGGAGGAGAGAGAGAGAGAGAGAGAGAGAGAAGGAGGGAGAGAGAGTTAGAGAGAGAGAGAGAGAGAGAGAGAGAAGGAGGGAGAGAGAGTTAGAGAGAGAGAGAGAGAGAGAGAGAGAGAGAGGAAGGAAGCGCAGGACGGATCCGAACCCCAAACCCGACAGGTGGGAAAGATGTCGGACTGAAGTTCCCTTCCAGACCCCTTGATCATGACGAGAGACGCATAAACGGTGAGATTGAACTGGAGTTTAGACGTTGGAACATGTCTTTTCGCACTTAATACTCGCTGTGTTTTCCATGTGCGGGCCATCGGGAGCTCAACTCAGTTCCACTGTAGCGCTGCGAAGTAACAAAGTTTCTCTCTTTCTGCTTTGATGTGTCGTTTGAAGTGTTTGATCTGCTCGAGAAGACGCGCTTTTGATGCCAGTTTTGCTCGCTGTTTTGGGAGATTTGGGTGGATGTGGAGTGAAGAGGGGGAGAGCTGCTTTATCTGGCTAACAAAGAAACACAGATTAAGTATTTAGTGTTTTGCTTTTGGCTCTGACACGTTACTGCTGCTGCTGCTACTGCTGTCCTGTGACGAGTTAAAACTCAGTTTTAAAAGTGGATTTACTAACTGTGTAAAAACTGGAGTTGGCGCTTGAAGTGAGGGCCAGTTTTCGTCGAAAGTGTAGGTGTTTGTACCGAATACTTTTGCTTGTAGGACGAGGTGCAATGCCAGTTTTGGGTGCAGCACAACCAGGATCGGAAATACAGAAAATGACAAAAATGAATAGTGTCCTGACGCTGAAGTGCAGTGGGAATTCGTGGTTTTTAATGCTTTCGGGTGATATTTTCGTGGCGTGTGTGTAAGGCCACAATCCCAGCGTGGGATTTCCAGGTTTGGTTTAAGCTTGGAGAGGCTCTGGTGCTGGTTTTTCCTCCTCTGTGATCCACTTGTGATTTTTCTCATGATTGTGTCCGTCTGGCTGTGGAAGGTGGAAGGTTTTCGCGTGCTTGGTGTGGGTTTGACTGGCGTCGTGACGTCACGCTGCACCTGCGGGATTATAGTTAATTTTTGGGGCAAACTCAACCTCATTTACCAAACCGGTCTTAAGAAGTAAAAAATGTTCTTAAAGCCCACTTACAAAGTTTTTTCCCCTCAGGAAGAGTCTCAAATTCATGGTTTCCTTATTTGATATTTATTAGCTGTAGTTACTTATATTTGCGTATAAAGTTAGCATAACGTAAATCACATAAGTATTTTGTGGCAGAGACAGCAAAACTTGTTAATTTCAGTCAAGTTAACTTAACTAGTGACATTAACTTCACTTGGAGCGTTTGGAGGCTTCATTGCTCATTGGTTGACATCTCAGTGACATTGAGGTTTTTACGTGCGCATTTTTGGTAGAGAAAATCGAGCGATGTAAGAAATGCCAAACCTTGAAGCAAACAGGTCGAATTGAGTGTTTTTTGCTTTACATATTTTTTTACATTATAGATAAATGGTTGATGTGTGCGATGTTATCACATAGCTGTAGCTAGCTTAGCGGCTAAACTTTGATATGCTACATTTAAGCCGTTTCTCATTGTTTAACACCCTTTTTGCAGAACAAGACTCATCTCTGTCTGGTTGTGGTAATTTTTTTTTATAATTGATACGTTTTTGATTTGATGTTCAATATTTTATATCCAGCTAGTCCACCCTGCAAGAACTCATTTCAGGGAGTGAAGTTCTGACTGGCGTTTAACGATGGTACTGGAGAACACTTACCTCATGACTCACCATAACAGCTTTCCCGCCCTCGCTCTTAAAAACATTACTTGAAATTATGAGGTAAAAAAAAAATCGAAATTATGAGGTAAAAGCACAAATTATGAGGCAGAAGTTATTATTATGAATTTCCTTTTCATATTTTTGACTCTTTACCTCATCATTTTGACTTTCTACCTCATAATTTCGACTTTTTAACATCATAATTATGACTTTGTGTATCCTGGGACCTATGTATCCTATAAGTTGTATATTACCTTAATTTTGAAATGTGTAGTAAGGTTAACTTTCAAATTACATTTGTAAATCAGTAATATATGTTTTAAATGGTCGAATTGGTAGTTTATTGAACTTTTGACTGAGGGATACTCCACGCACGTTTGTTTTGTTATCTTTGACAGAAACAAGGTCATTTGAGTTTACGTTTATGCCTACAGTAACTGCATATTTATATTAAAACTCACAGCTATAACTCCAGTTTAAACTACCTGCTCTAAATTTAGCAACAGTCCTGACATTACTCAGAACCTTAGGTCCTAAACTCAGGAATTAAAATTCCTCAGAACCTTAGATCCCAAACTTGGAACCTTATATCCCAAACTCGTGAATTAAAATTCCTTGAAACCTTAGATCCCACGCTCGGGATGCTAAGATCCCGGGCTCAGAACGCTAAGATCCCAGACTCGGAATCTATGATCCCAAACTCAGGAATCAAAATTTCTCAGAACCTTAGATTAGGCTCTAAACACTAAGATCCCAGATTCTGAAGACTAAGATCCCAAACTCATAACCCTTAGATCTCAGACTCGGAATGCCCAAAGTCCCGGACTCGGAAGGCTTAAGATCCCAAACTCTGAAGCCCTTAGATCCCAAACTCGAAATTTTAAGATCCTAATTTTGGAACCTTAGAAGCTAAACTTGGAACACTAGATCCTAAACTTGGAATTTTGAGATCCAAAACTTGAAAACTCAGATTCTAAACAAACTATATATTTAACTTGGACACTCTCAAGTCACGTATCATTTGTCATTGTTCACAGCCAGGACATGTCCAGATTTGCACGCCCAGCTGTTTAGAAAATATTTGCGTTTCGTCTGCTCTTTGTTATGCAAAAGTATCTTAAGTCGTCTCAGGACAGTGTGTGTGCGTGTTTGTATGTGTGTGTGTTGAGACTACTGCCTTCATTTGTATGCTTTTTAATGTAAAGAGTTTTCTTTTCAGTTTGAGGTTGTGATTAAGACACTTTTCCTACTTTTTTCCTTGTATACTTGCATACTTTTTTGCTTGTGTCTTATCAGCTCATAAGGCCTCTTTACTCTTTATCTTTCCTCCTCCCTGGGACTTTAGATCCTCGCTGACTGAGTGTGTGTGTGAGAGAGAGAGAAAAAAAACCTGTGGAACCCATGCTTTTACAGCCCTCTCGTGTGTGAGTGAGTCCTTAATCATGTGGAAGAAAATGTTTCAAATCAACCTTCGTTACAGTGTAATGATGAGATAATTAACGGCTGTAACGACGCAGTAGTTTATGTAAGCTCTCCAGCGTATTCACATTAAACGCCATATTCGTCTGTTAATCGGGCTGTTCATGCGTTCACTGCAGATCTGTGCAGTGCATATTTTCAGCGTTAGGGCTGTGCAGTATCATACCGTCCACAAAGATTGCCAACTGTCATACTGCTAACTCTCAAATATTACAGCAGGGATCTGCTTCGATTGACAATTATATGAACAAAGAAATCAATAAATTATGTTCCCAAAGTTTGTTAATCTAATAAAATGTAAATTTTAAAATCGCTTGACCCCTAGTGACTTTGAGGGTGGTGTACATCATGACGATGATCCTGAAACAATGTGTTGTGCAGTTGTGAGAAGCGGTGGACATTGATATAAATTGTATAAATCAGTTTGTAGACATGAATAATACTCGACTGCTGAAGCTGAGACTGAGATAAGCTCCTGAGTAAATAAAGTTTGCTGGAATCTGTTCAGAAAACACCAAAATAAAGATCACTTCAGCTGCCAGCTCGCTGTGAGAAAAGAGGAAAATTCCTTGTAGATGGCAACATCAGAAAAGCTACAAGAGCTGTAATTGCAGCTTTGAAGCGTCTCTCAAACACGATGTGATATCTTTATTTCTTCACATGGGATTTAAACGTCAGTATAAACAGTCAGAGTAAACTTCCGAAACAGGGCGCCAGCGATTTTTGTTAAAACCTGCCAAATTTTACGACGTTTAATTTCAGTTCCAGTTCCTTGTTGAGTTATGCCTACTGTCTTCATGACTTACCTAATATTTCCCTGTATGACGAACCAAAAAATCTGGCAGCGTTGAGAACTCCGAACTCTTCCTGAGTCATAAAAGCCGCTTGACTCTCCAGCTTAATATTTTCCACTTTAATTCTGGATTCTGCAGATCGTTTTTTGGCTCACCTTGTTCACGTTTCAACACAATCTGGGTTTTACACAGTTTGGAGAACTTTATTTCATGTCATATATCATATTATGATGGATCATGTTTCACATATCATGTCATGTCATATATAACATATCTTATTATGTCATATGTGACCCTCCACAGCAAAACCAGTCGCTTGTCGCAAATTTTCAAAATTGAGTTATTATGTTTTCATGAAAGGGCAGAAATCAAGCTTCAAAACGATACCTATATGGAACGAATGGGACGACATATGACTGAGATATCAACATTCAAAGGAGTCGGGTTTCTCCTGTCACGCCAAGTGAGAAACGGAGAAATCTGCCTTTGAAGTTGACTATCGCCCGTAGCACTCACAGGCAGCTTTGAATGCGGTCGCGGCTAAAGGTGCATTTCGCTAGCCTCGCTGCATTCACAGCCCTGCGAGGATAGCCTACCTGCAGTGGGTTAACTGAACTCGAGGAGGCGAAGATGGTTCCGGAATATCTTCCGCTGGTCAACCAGAGTGATTTAAACGTAAATATTGAAGTAGAAGCGGTCAAAACAAAGAAACTTTTAACATTCTGCTGGAATTGAATTCCTCGCCTCAAAAGAAATCCGCGTTTTAGGATGGAAAGGAGTAGAATTTTCCAGCAAATTTGTTCACAACAGTACAGTATAGACCTTCCACTGTTTCAAAACACTAAAAACTGAAAATCAACATTTTACCCCCACATAACACATAAATGCTTGTTTTTTCTTGAAACGCCTCTCTTCGACAAACGACTGGTTTTTGCCATGGAGGGTCACATATATCATATCATAATATCATCTCACACTCATCTCATATTTTTTATATGAGAATCTAAGTGTCATTTTCAGGTACTTGCCATAAAACCTCTGACAAAATAATCGGCATTCAGAACCTCTAATCATGCTAATGTTTGCCATGGCGGTGTATTTCTTTATCCTGAAACAGTATCCGCTTCCCACTGCAAATCCAATCAGCAGCCTGGTTGTGATATTGTACGTGATTATTTCCAGCAGTGTGGTTAGAGTTCTAGTTTTGAGATACATTATCTCCCTGCTGTTGTTTAAAAAGCACAGTGTGGTTTCCTAATCTCAAACTGACCTACATAGTTAAATAGGCTGTCAGATTTGACATTCCTCCCAAACAAGTCAGAGACGCTGCTGCTGAAGAAAAAAAATCAGGGAATTATTCGTTTTTCACATTAAAACCCAAAAAGAGATTCATAAATGTGGGAAATTGGTTTCCAAAACCAAAATGAAAATACACATAACAAATAGTGGTCTAATGGTTAGGATCCTCGCCTCTGGGACCAAGAGGGTTCAAATCCTACCTCCAGCTTTACCATTATTGACCCTTAACCCTAAGTTGCTAAGGACCCACTCTGGTCTAATGATTACAATACTCACCTGTGTGAATTAGAGGCTGTGGGTTTGAATCCTACTTCCAGCACTTTCATCATCATTTGGTCCCTAAATAAGACCCTTAGTTACAAGGGCCCAATGGTGGTCTAGTGGTTAGGATCCTCACCTGTGAACCGAGACGTTGTGGATTCAAGTCCTACCTCCAGCTTTACTGTCAGTGGGTGCCTGAGCAAAACCCTTAAACTCAAGCTGCTCATGGACTCAATGGTGGGCTAGTGGTTTAAGGGTGTTTTTCTATAGTCGTTCAGCCTCAAAGTGAACTCCGTCGGTCGTGAAACGAACGATAGGAGAGTGGTCTCTCAGTCGATCGCGACTCAGCGTCTGAACACAAAAGCGCTCCTGGTTGGCTTCGACAGTTTTTGTTCGAAGTGAAAACTACCCAGAATGCAAAGCAGTAAAGGTCTGAAAGCTCCATAAGAATTAATTATGAACAGAAAAAAGGACTGCAGCCCCATCTGAGCTGAAGTGGACCAGAAAGATTACTGCGATCCCTTTCACGATAGAGCTCACAGTGTGATTATCAAAAGAGCCCTTTCTGTTTGGTTTCCTTTTTTGGATCACTTCTAGAGGACTCAGTTCGGTTCCTTTAAAGAGGACTATACTGTATGTGAAAACACCCTAAGATCCTCGCCTCTGGACCAAGAGATTGTGGGTTCAAATCTACCTCCAGCACTACCATTGGAATTTTCAAAACAGACCTGCTCGAGCTGCGCAGGAGACTGTCCAGAAATTAGGCAATGGAAGTTGTTCTGGTTAAGAGTTTCTGCGAAATGCTGTAAATGTAAAACATATCGGCTTTCAGATTTTGGTCTCAAGTCAAAAATGGAATAATGGCAACATGGAAAATCGGAAAATGGCTGGTTATTCCTTATTTCCTTTTAGTTTTGGAAGCAAGTATGGACCAAACCCCCACATTTCTGTGGTTCTGGTTTGTGAATGTGAAGTTGAGATTGAAGTGAATGAGCTGCACTGGAAGCTGTTGACTTGTGGGCAGTTCACAGATTCGTTGGAAACTGAAGTGACTGCTGACAGCTGAGCTGAATTCTCTTTTCATTTGTGGTTTGATTGACAGCTGCTTTACTGGCGCCCAGGAAACATGACCAATAATAATAATAATAATAATAAATAGCTTTAAGCAAACTGGAAAGTTCTAGCAGCTTGATGGCAAGTTTTCAGCCTCTCTCACGTCATGTCTTGGGTAAGGAGTGTAACGATACATTGGTCAACATCGATACGTTGATTCAGTGATTAATGAACCCCATGATGCACTGATGGAAAATAAAAGCGTCATAGAGATTGAAATGCCACCTCACTTCACTACACATCAGTTCAACATCCAACGAGCTCACGGCATTGATCCAAAATAAAACACTGATAAACTCATATTCTCCCTCTCTCCTGCTGCCTCTTCCTCTCATCTCTCTTTTCTCTCTTTTCATCTCTCTTCTCTCTCGCTTCTCTCTCTTCCTCTATCTCTTATTCTGTCTTTCACCCTCTATCTCCCCATCTCTCCCTCCCTCTTTTCTTTCTCTTCTCTCACGCTCTGTCCCCCAGCTTCTTGTCTGTTCTTTCCTTTTTCATGTCATCATATATGAACTGTTAATTTCTTGGATGTTTGTTAATCTACTGTATTGTGATATATACTTGATTGGATTATTAGATGTCTTGTATTAGGATGTGAGATTTTGATGATTTTGCACAGCCCTGGTTTTTAATATTCTAAATATGCAGTGCTATTTCCTGTGTGTGTGTGTGTGTGGGGGGGGGTTGTAGTAGATTTGAGCTGGTGTGAGAGTGAGGAATGAACACAACACTGCCTGATATGGAGAAACTGATTATGCTACAACTCTACTAGTGTGTGTGTTTGTGTGTGTGTGTGTGTGTTGTGTGCTTTAGCTGGACTCTAAAGTGCATGTTTAGCATTCCAGCTTTGCTAAAGCGTTTCCTGTCAACTGCCTCTAGTGCAGATCTCTCTCTCTTCCTCTCCCCCCTCTGTCCACTCCTCCTTCTCTCCCTCTCTCCACCTCTCTCTCTCTTTTTTTTTTTGCTCTTCCTCACTATCCTGTCTCCTCCCTCTCTTTCAGTCTTCCCCTCCATCCTTCCCTCGCTCACTCCATATCTTCACTCTTCCCTCTCCTTTCTTTCCCTCCATCAATCCCTCCTTCCCTGACACTCTCTCTCTCTCTCTCTCTCTCCCTCCCTCCCTCCTGGATCCTCTCTCCATTTCTTCTCTCAGCTCATATGTCACTGCTAGTGTGTGTGAGGTGTGTGGTTTAGGTATTTGGTGTGTGTGATGTAGGTCATTTTCACCACTAAATGGCCTTCTCTCTGTTTGCATGCTTTGTCATTGTGTGTGTGTA
This sequence comes from Distichodus sexfasciatus, assembly GCA_032718565.1. Classification (NCBI taxonomy): domain Eukaryota; kingdom Metazoa; phylum Chordata; class Actinopteri; order Characiformes; family Distichodontidae; genus Distichodus; species Distichodus sexfasciatus. Next base: position 128,894 of record JAVGVS010000523.1, on the reverse strand, counting down.
AACATTCAGAGTGTTCTTATTCAGTTTGATTGTGTCTAGCACTCCGGCTACAAGTCAACAAGTGTGTGTGTGTGTGTGAGACAGAGAGGATTGTGTGTGTGTGTGTGTGTGTGTGTGTGTGATTATGAGTGTGTGAGAGGAATGTATAGACGGAAGGAGTGTGTGTGTTATGAGTGTGTGAGAGAGGTGTGTGAGACGGAGAGGAGTATGTGTGTGAGAATGAGAGGTGTGTGTGTTATGAGTGTGTGATTATGAGTGTGTGTGAGACAGAGAGGAGTGTGTGTGAGAGAGTACGAGGAGTGTATGTGTGTTTGAGAGAGGTGTGTGTGAGAGTGAGAGGAGTGTGTGTGTGAGTGTGAGAGGAGTGTGTGTGTGTTTGAGAGAGGTGTGTGTGAGAGTGAGAGTGTGTGTGTGTGTGTGATTATGAGTGTGTGTGAGACAGAGAGGTGTGTGTGAGAGAGTAGAGTGTGTGTGTGAGAGGTGTGTGTGAGAGTGAGAGGTGTGTGTGTGAGGTGTGTGTGTGTGAGAGTGAGAGGTGTGTGAGTGTGAGAGGTGTGTGAGTGTGAGAGGAGTGTGTGTGTGAGAGTGAGAGGAGTGTGTGTGTGTTTGGGGAGGGTGTGTGAGGTGGGGAGGGTGTGTGTGAGGTGGGGGTCGTGTGTGAGGTGGGGTGTGTGTGAGGTGGGAGGGTGTGTGTGGGTGTGGAGGTGTGTGTGTGAGTGTGGGGAGGGTGTGTGTGTGGTGGGGGGTGTGTGTGAGGAGTGGGGAGAGGGTGTGTGTGGTGAGAGGGTGTGTGTGAGGTGAGGAGGTGTGTGTGAGGTGGGGAGGTGTGTGTGTGAGTGGAGAGGAGTGTGTGTGTGAGTGTAAGGAGGTGTGTGTGTGAGAGTGAGAGGTGTGTGTTAGCCCAGTGTGAGGGGTGTGTGTGTGTGTGTTAGAGGTGTGTGTGTGTGTTAGAGAGGTGTGTGTGAGAGTGAGAGGAGTGTGTGTGTGAGGTGAGAGGAGTGTGTGTGTGAGAGTGAGAGGTGTGTGTGAGAGTGAGGGGAGGTGTGTGTGAGTGTGGGGGAGTGTGTGTGTGTTAGAGGTGTGAGTGAGAGGTGTCTGTGAGAGTGGGGAGGAGTGTGTGTGTGAGCTGAGAAAGGTGTGTGTGTGTGTGTGATTGTGGTGTGTTATTATTGTGTGTTGTGTTTCCTTTTGTGTTTCCTATAAGCTTTAATAACAACAAGCGTATGGAGCGTAAGCAGGATGATTTGAGTAATGAGCTTCTCTCTCTCTCTCTCTTTTCTTTTCTCTTATTTTCTCATTCTCTCCTCCCTCTCTCTCTCTTGTTCTCTCCATCTTTCCGGCTCACTCTCTCTCACTCCTTCCCCCTCTTTTTATTCCTCATCGCCCTCCTCCTTACTTTCTCTCTCTTCTCTTTCCTTTCCTCCATCCCTCTCTTCCTCTCCTCCTCCTCCTCCTCCTCAATCCCTCTCTTTTACTTACTCTCTCATCTATCCTTCTCTCCCTCCCTCTCTTCTTCGTCTTCCTCTCCCTCTCTCCTCCTTCTTCCCCCTCTCTCTCTTCCTCTCTTTCCCTCCCACTCTCCTCCTCCCCAATCCTTCTCTTTTACCGCCTCTACTTCTCCCCTTTCTTCATCCCTCCTCTCTCTCTCTCTTCTCCTCCCATCAGACTCCTCCTCCTCCTCCTCTTCCTCCTCTTCTTCTCCTCATGCTATGACATCATCAGCCAGCGGTTGCCGTAGTAACCAGGGCTCCAGTGCAGACAGCTGACGGGAGGCAGGTGAGTTTTATCATCCAATGATAAACTGCACAAAACAGCATAGCCGCATGAGTGTGTGTGTGTGTGTGTGTGTGTGTACATGCTGGCAGCGTGAGAGGTGTGTGTTGGGGTGTGTGTGAGGAAGGTAGGCTTTTGTGGCTCAGCTACTACGTCCCTCAGTGTCGCGTGCACATCTGGTTGTCGTGAGTGTTCCTCGCAGACGCGTGGACGCTGTCGTCGTGTGGGAAATGTGACTGCAGTTGCGTAAGGCTGGGCGATGTCACCACATAATCATGATATTTTTTGGACCACATTTGTCAATAATTTTCCTGTCAGTTTTACTCAGAAGAAGTGTAGATTTATATTGTTCTTACATTTCAATTATCGTGATATTTTTGGACCAAATGTTGATACATATCTTTTTTTTATGGCCAATTTGAAAAAAAAAAATACATATTATTGTATTTGTAAATAATTGTTTTAGAGTGTTATTGCACAGAACCAACTTTATATTATTTATTTAATATATTTCTGCGTATAGACATTAATACCGCAAGAAATTTAAGGCTGGGTAATAAATTCAAATCACAGTATTTTTTGGACAAAATGTTGATATATACGATATGTATTTCAAAAAAGCTAACGTTCTCCTTTATATTCTCCATCTTCTTAGATTATTTGGATAATTGCGCAAACAACTTTATATAAGATATACAGTACTGTGCAGAAGTTTTAGGCAGGTGTGAAAAAATGCTGTAAACAAAGAATGCTTTCAGAAATATAAATAATGATTGTTCATTTTTTATCAATTTACAAAATGCATAGTGACAACAAAATCTAAATCAAATCAATATTTGAATTGTTACTACCTTTTGCCTTCAAACCAGCATCAGTTCTTATAGGTACACTTGCACAAAGTCAGGGGTTTAGTAGGATTATAGTCATTATATTATTTTGTAGTCATTATATTATTTTGCAGGATTATAGGATTATATAGATCTGTGGTTAGTTCTCCAAGATGTTTGGAACAACCTGCCAGCCGAGTTCCTTCAGAAGCACAATATTGCAAGTGTTACCTAGAATTGATGCTGTTTTGAAGGCAAAGGGTGGTCACACCAAATATTGATTTGATTTAGATTTCTCTTTTGTTCATTCACTGCATTTTGTTGATTGATGAACATAAATGATTAACACTTCCATTTTTGAAAGCATTCTTTGTTGACAGCATTTTTTCACACCTGCCTAAAACTTTTGCACAGTTCTGTATAATCATTAATGCATAAAACCAACGATCTGACTCTGCTCAGCTAGTGTAGGAGTAGGTGCTTAGTTCAATTATTAATAGATAAATCCAAATAATTTAATATAACAACATATAAATATAAATGAACAACTTCCTGTTTGTAGTTAAACAGATGAGTAAAAATATCAACAAATTATCATATATATAGCATTTGGTCCAAGAAACTATAATAATAAACCAGCCCCTACGACTTTAGTCTTCAGTAGAACTTGTTTCATTAATGTATCGTGAGAGTTTCATTTTCAAACAATACTTTATCTTAAAATATTGTTGATATCGTGGCATTCTATATATTGCCCAGCTGTAAAGTTCCTCCAGCTCTAATCTTTATTTCACGACATTGATCTTTTGCCTCTCTCTCTCTCTTTCTGTTTCCCGGACATTGTGTCCAATCACTTTGATTTAATGGACACCGCACACACAGAGACTGATTAGCCCAACATGTGATTGAAGCTTGGTGTGTTTCTCTGGGAATTCTGTATCTGTATCTCTGTAGAGAGCCAAAAGTCAAAGTGGTGGAGAGTGCAATATTTTTCTGTGTGTGTGTGTGTGTGTGTGTGTGTGTGAAGTGAAGACACGCCTGCCGTATTCTCCAGTAATTGCTCAGTTTCATGGGTGCAGTAAATTTTTTCTGTTGATGCCACTGGCCGCTTTTGCTCCGGTCAGTGCCAGCGCTGCTCTAGTTTAAAAAACGACCTCCTAAGTGCTTTATTTATGGCACAACCGACATGTTTCGGATCCCGCCAACTCCGAAAGAGACTGGCGGTGATTTAAGTTGGCCCATTTTTTACTCAGCAGGTAATTACTACCAGGTGTAGTGGGCGTGGAGAGGTTTGTGGTGGACTCTGGACATTGTAATATGCATTATGAGTCAAAAAAGGGAACTCGGCACCTTTGCCCAGAACCTATTATATAATGGTTCTCTCCACCGTTCTCTTATCGCCTTGCTCATCTCTCACTCTCTACTCCAGATTGCTGCTGCGCCGCCTTTGACAGGTGGAAATTAGATCTGCAGTTCATCCAGGCGTGGTGAGTCCCCGCCTGCACCTCAGCCCCCTGACCGACTCCAGCAACAAGACCCCCACGGACGCCTCTCCTGGTGGTCCCCATGTCATGATCATGGGAGGCCCTGAGCCAGGCAAACCCGTCCTGACCCCAAACCCGCCTCACCCCCCAAACCCTTCCACCGTGGACCCCGCAACCTCTGCTCGCCCAATCCTGGCCCCCAAACCCGCCCAGCCCACCGCGCCCCACCCTGGACCCAAGCTGGAGCCTCCCACTGCCCCCAAACCCACCAGCAAACCGGCGGCCGGTCGTCCCGCCTCCACTGCCTACAAACCCGGCACCAAGCCCAGTCCAGGAAGCAAATTGGGCGTCCAGTCCTCGAAACCATCGCTGGCACCGGTGCCGCATTCCTGGTTCCAGCGAACTTGTTAAACCGGCGCCCAGAACGAGTTTGGCACCTCCCACGACGAAATCCAAGCCTGGCGTCGGAGCGACATCCCTTCGTCCAGCGGCCGAATGGTCTGGCGCTTCTAGACCCAAACCAGCCGCCTCGTCCATCACTCGAGCCAAATCCATGGGCTACCTCCCTGGGTTGGAGCAGCGGCGAGAAAAACTGAGAACCGTAGTAATCCATCCCGAACCCAAGATTCCAAAAGTTCCCGACCTCGGCCAGTGTCTGCAGTCTTCCTGCCCACTTCCTCCGGGCATCCGGAAACTCAGACCCCGTCTCCAGCGCTGGCGCCGACCTCAACACGACTCGGCTTCCGGCTGGGTGCCAGGCGCCCTCTCAGTGCCAGCCTGCTTCAGGTCGAGTCCATCGGCCTTTCCTTGCACCGGCGTCCGAACAAACTGGACAGCAAAGAGAACACTCCGGAAATGCCAGCAAGCGAGAACGCAGGAGAGGCAACAAAGAAGCGTTAAGCTGAAGTGGGCGACAGGAGTAAAAAGCAGAGTAAACCCTCACCGTCCTGATGAAGGAGGATGCAGAAAGGAGGCAAACCTGAGGAGAGAGCCGGGAGTAGCATAAAAGAGCCCGAATCAGCCTCCTGCTAGACTCCTCCTCTTCCTCCTATTCCTGCCCAGCAGGGCGGAGCCTCGCTCCCAGGCCCCGCCCATCTCCGAGGTGGATGCCGGGGGTAGCGCCGGTGTGGGGGTCAAACAGCGAATCAAAGAGCTGACCGAAGACTTTTCAGCTACTACGCCGACCGCGCCTCAGAAACCTCAGATTAAGCCACGCCCCCTGCCGACCGACCTCACCAAACGGTAAAGGAAAATTTATATTTAACGGACTTCACGCTATGACGATATATATCCGAGGAAGAAGTAACGTCTCATTCGTCTCAAGTTCTTGTTCATGTCATGGTGTTTAAAAATCTTGTGTTTCGACTTTAGGCCGTAGAGCCATGCGTTACCAGACTTAATAGTATAATTGGGTAGGCGCTCTTAACTCATACTTTTTAATTTGTTAGTATTTATCTCAGGAAATAGCCAGGGTTGTAGCTTAACGGCTGTCTATGCACTAGGTAGCGTCCTAACATGATACGGGAATTATTTTCCGATGCCGATATCCAACGTACAATAAATGAGTCATGAAATATTGGCTGAAAATATCGGGCAAATTTAAGCATTGGCCCAATTATTGGCTGATTCTGGTACGATTCCGATATTATCGTGCATCTCTATTTTACACAAGGAAAGCTTGAGGTTGTTGATGCTAATTTATGGACATGCACTTCCCTCTACATCGGAAGCTCCTTCATCTCTGCTCTTTTAAAAAAAATAAAAAAATAAACAGTTTTAATCTGTGGTGAATAGTCCGACTGTAACAGTTGCTTTATAATCATACACTATTAAATATCTAAAAAATAAAGATCAAAGTGAACGGTTTATCTTTTTGTTGTTGTGTTGGCAGTTTTTCGTCGGACGCGGAGAGTCCCAGCTTCTGTGGCTTTAAAACTGGGAGGGATTTGAGACTCGGCAGAAGGTGAGAATACTGTCATTTGAGCGTCTGGATGATTTGGACCTTTAATCCCCCACGTCTGTGTCACTATGTCAGCCAAATTAGTATTTGGATTCAACAGAAACTTTAATTATAGGTTATTAAGTGTTTACCTGGTTCACCTGGAAAAGTTGCAGTTTTTAAAAGCTCTGTTACATCCTACAAAACAAATTATTTCACCACTCACTTCATCATAGAGAAAAGATTTAGGCATTATACAGACATTTTAACAAATTTGTACCTTATGTTGCACACTTCATGTATATACTGTATGTATATGTGTGTGTGTGTGTGTGTGTATATATATATATACTTATTATATATATATGTGTGTGTGTGTGTGTCTGTCTATCTATATATCTGTCTATCTATATATCTAATCGTCTATCTATATATCTGTCTATCTATCTATCTAATAATCTATATCTATATCTATCTATCTATCTATCTATCTATCTATATATATGTATATATGTATATATGTATATATATATATGTATAATAGATTATAATAATAATAACAGTAGATCTTTTCTTATGTACAACTTGTAGTGAAATGTACCCTGAAGCATTCTAACGATCCTAAGTTTGAAGAAGTTAGAAGTTAACAGCAGATTAAGTTACAGTAAACTATAAACTGAAAGAGTAAAAAAAGAGAATATATAGAAAAATATGTTCTGTAAGATTCAAGAATGTTAGTTTGTCATCAAGGCGTGACAATTACAAATAAATGAAAGTCTTAGGAAACAGCCGTCTGGTTTAAGTGACAGTGGGAGGTGAAAATGACGCAATGTTGTCTTCTTTGTTTAAATTTCATAAGTGAACATTTTAGTGAAGGTAACCTTTACTCTTGAGTCTAGATGAGGATTTGTTAGAAACAAGCTGAGACTTCAATTCGATTCTCTTATCAAAACCACACTGCGGCTAAACACAGATAAATCAGATTTCACTTTTTTAAAAGTGGTTGAACCCTGTTACTGAGCAAGAGCAGTATTCTTAAAAGAGATGAATAAGATTCCATAGTAAAACTCTGGTTTATGACGTTTATATTAGGGCTGGAAATGTTAACCTCATTATTATGGAAACTTTAAATGTGTTAATATTATTTACTGCAAATTTATCACCAAGTTTGGCCCAAACTTCTGCTTCCAGCACATATGACATGATCCGAACTGAGGCTTGGTTTATACGTCACACGTCTTTCCACATTATTTAGAAAGACAAGATATCTACATGCAAATTAATTCCAAATTAATTAATTTTTTAAACATGCATTTCTTTATTCCAGCACCACACATTTATTTTATCTAGATGATTATTCATAATTATGAATGCATGAAGATTTTTAAAAATTAAAACGCTTTCCCTGCTCTATTTTTAGTTTCTTGTTATAATAGAAAATAAATAGTGAGTAATATAAATGCAAACTTTTGTATGTGAATCTTTTATACCTAGAAAACAGTGGCATTGTGGGGATTTAACTGAAATTAATGATCAAATTAGCTTGTTTAAATAGCAGATGAGTGGGTGACTATTAGAGTGCTTTTACTATTTTTGTGTCACAAAATTATTTAACTATTTTTCATAAATGTTGGAGTTTTACATTTATTTTTCATGTTAAACTTCCTGATGGTCATCCTCACGTTTTAACTCGGCAATCCTAAAAACCTCTTCCTTGTTGTTTTGCATTCAAACAAGTAATCATCGCTTACATAACTCTGTTATCGTCTGTTTTTAGACTGTGATTTAGACACCGTTTGCTGTTTATAGTCGCCAAAAATTCCTCAGAGAATCCACAAATGGAAACCTCCAAGTGGCCTCGTATCGGGCCAGAGAAACGAAAAGAACGAGTGAAAAGAAAAGAGAGATGAGTGGGTCTTTTCATTCTTTGAAAAAGGCGGCAGTGATGTCAGAGAGGTGTGGCGTTGTGCAGGTGTGTAACCCGAGTCCGAGTGTTAGTCATATTATGTTTATGAAACAAGACGCACGAGGGAGGGAGGGAACGAGAGAGAGACGGACGGAGGGAAGGGGAGGTAAAGGTTACCGTCAGTAAAATGTTCGCTTTAGGAATTTTAACAAAGAAGACACTGAGGTGTCATTTTTCACTTTACACAATCACCAGAGCCATAGATTATTTTTAGTTCTCATGCCTAGATGACAGTAGTTCCTGCTCTCTTGTGGACGTTGGAAATATTTTTATTTAAATTTGAATTCTAACCCACCTTCCTTTTGTCTACTTTTGTGTGTAAATGTCTTACATTTCAGTCTGTATTTCCATGTGAAATTAATATTTGGATTTAGTTACGTAGTCTGTGTTTTATTCTATATGTTTTAACTCTAAATTTAGACTAACTCTAAGTGTAATTAGTGTTAGAGCTTTTGCAGCAATAGGATTAGGGTTAGAGTTACCACATAATGACGCAATCACATAATGAATCCTGTTTATGATGCAAATGTGACTGTTAATAATGCTTTCTGCAACATTTAATCATTGAACACGAAGAGGTTTCTCACAAATAACGGAAAAAGAACTAACAAACGAGTGCATGTGGCAAAAACGCGTATGAAAGCTCACTACGCCGCTATAGCCTGCACGTTTTAGAGCTGGAACAGTGTTTCAAGCGCAAAAACTGTAGGAGGAATAGCAGGGCCAAAAAGTGGGTGGAATAATAATAATAATTGCTGATGCAATCACATAATAAGCATGAAGCTAAAGCGAGCAAAAATGTAGACTAATTACACATGGAGTTAGTCTATATTTCCACTCATTTTACCTTCAGATTTAGACTAATTACACAGGGCAGTTGGTGGTGTAATGGTTAGGAAGTTCAAGTCCCAGACCGATAAAGGTACCACTGAGGTACTCATGAGCAAGTTCTGCATGTCATCCTGCCCACTGCTCCTTCCTGCATTGACACGGTTGTAATTTTAGATTTTTGCTTTTACATATTTGCATTTACAGCATCGTGGTCACAATCAAATGTGAGTTCTGCATTGCACCCATCTGTGAAGGAGCAGAGGGCACCACACAGTTTTCCTTTATTAGCAGTGTTGTAATCGTTGAAATTGATTTTTTTCCAGACTGAGGAACCTTCTTCCTTGGAATACTCCAAACCGTCAGAGGAAAAGAAACCACAGGAAGGCCAAGAATTGTCCCTTCCTTCTTCTAGCAGTGGCACCACAATACAAACCGTTCGAGCGTCACTCTTCGACAATGTGGTTGAGAGGCACAGCGTTCAGGTGGTGGAGGACACCAACCAGCAGGGGACGCCGGTGAAACCCATGCCGAGACGAAGCCTCTCTCTCCGGACCAAAACCGTGACGGACAACAACAGTGGCGTCTCTAAGGCTCCAGAGGATGAGGAGGAGGGTCGTCTGGTCATGGCTACATACAGAGAACCGGCGTCTCCCTCTAGTCCTCGACGAGTTGAGCACGTTTTTGACACTTTGATGGCAGTGGAGGGGAGTTGTGCAGTTAGCGAGAGCGTGCCCAGTGCTCAACTGGAGGAGCGCGCCCTTACCCTTCGTTCCAGGAGGTCTGAAGCTGGAAATGTTCCTCAGCAACCCATCTCCCAAAGCGGAGTGTCGTTAGGCGGAGAGATTGGCCCTGTACTGGGAAGTGGCAAAGAAAAAGACGGTAAAGAGGCGGGAAGTACTCGTTACCTCAGAGTGGGGGCGCTGCCGAAGTGGGGCGTGACTGGCACGACGGATTTGACAGGAAGAGAGGGCGAATCCGAGCCGGGAAAAACAAGGGACTTGGTGAAAGAGATGGAGGAAGAGATCCAGAGGCAGCTGGAGGTTCATAAGGCTGCGAAAGCTGAGTTAGAAGAGGAGGAACAAGAGATTGACACTGGGAGAGAAAGAGAACGAGAGGAGCACCAAATGAGTAGGCCGAAAGCGACCTACTTTGCCCTGACGGGTCAGATTAATGAGACAGTTCACCAGACGCAAGGCGTGCCGGACCGCAGGGTGTTTGGGAATGAGGAACCCCGGTTACCATCGTCGGAGAAGGTGAAGACTGACGTGATGTTCGATGACTTTTCTGTGAAAGAAGGACGATGGAGTTCTCAGAGACGAGTGTCTTCCGTAAGGAGGAACCCTTCCTTGAACACCGTCTTTAGGAATGCCGAAGAGCCGCAAAGGATGGAGGCAGTGGACTGGAACAGGATGCAGGAGAAAGAGAAAGCCAACCAGAGAGCGACAGAGGAGGAACTGGAGAGGCAGAGGTTGGTAGAGTATGAAAAGATGAGGGAGCTGGAAAGGCAGCGAGAGATCCAAAAACAAAGGGATTTAGAGATGGAGCAAAAGAGGCAAAAGGAGAGACAGAGAGAGCTGGAGAGGGAGAAGGAGAGACAGCGGGAATTGGAGAGACAGCGAGAATTGGAGAGACAAAAAGAGATGGAAAGACAGAGGGAGTTGGAGAGGGAAAAAGAGAGACAAAGGGAATTGGAAAGACAGCGTGAACAAGAGAGGGAGAGGCAGCGAGAGCTGGAGAAACAAAGGGAATACGAAAGACAGAAACAACTGGAGAAAGAACGCCAGAAACAAATTGAGTACGAGAGAAGAAAAGCTGCAGAGAGAGAGCTGGAGCAACAGCGAGAGTTTGAGAGACAGAGGCAGAAAGAGTTTGAGAGAGAGAAGGAGAAAATGCTGGACCAGGAGAGACTAAGGCTGAGAGAGTTTGAGAAACAGAGGGAGATGGAGAGAGAGAGGGAGCAACAGATGGAGCTTGAAAAACAGAGAGAACTGGAGAGACAGAAGCAGAGAGAGATGGAGAGGCAGAGGGAGATGGAGAGGCAGAAAGAGATTGAGCGGCAGAAGGAATTGGAAAGGCAGAGGGAACTAGAGAAACGAGAGCTGGAGAGACAGAGGGAGAACGAACGCCTGAGGCTGTTGGAGAAACAAAAAGAAGCTGAGAGGCAACGGGAGCTTGAACGACAGAAGGAACTGGAAAGGCAGAGAGAAGTGGAGAGGCAAAGAGAAATGGAAAGACAGAAACAGAAGGAGCTGCAACAGCACAAGGAAATGGAGCGATGGATGCAGTCGGAAAAACAAAAAACTGAGGAACGTGAGAGGCAGAGAGAGCTAGAGGATCTAAAGAAGGTTGCAGAGCTCGAGAGACGTCAGCTTCTGGAGTTTCAAATGCAGAAGGAGAGAGAGAAGCTACCAGAATCTCCTCTCCGACCCAAGGTGCTAGATCTGGATGCGGTTTCTCTGGGCGACAGGGCTGGAAGAAGCAGCAACAGTAGCAGCAGTGACCTCAGCCCGTCGTCTCGTTGGAAACAGCCCTCGTCTCGAGCTATTGATGAAGGTTACCGACCTTCCATCCTAGACATTGACTCTTTCAAGAGCCAGGTGCAACCAAATGTAGCTTTAGACCCCTTTGGCATGACAAACTTTGTGGGTTCGGATGGTGCCAAACCTTTGACTCCGACAACCCCCCAGCTTTTGTTGCAAAACCTCCAAACCCCTGCCCTTCCTCAGTACCAGCAGCCAGGGTTGACACCACCTCAGTACCAGCAGCCAGGTTTGGCACCACCTCAGTACCAGCAGCAGGGGTTGGCTCCACCGCAGTACCAGCAGCAAGGGTTGGCACCACCACAGTACCAGCCTCAGGGGTTGGCTCCCCCTCAGTACCAGCAGCAGGGGTTGGCACCACCCCAGTACCAACAGCAGGGGCTGACTCAACCTCAGTTTTCGCCTCAACAGCAGCCTTCCTTCCAGCCCTTGCCCGCAGAAACCGGACGACTTCAGGCACCCCTTCAACCCCAAGTCCTGCATCAAGGCTTTGTCTCTGAGAGACCTAAACCTCAACCCCAGGTGGTGGCACCATCCCAAGCTGTCAACCCAGATTGGTCAACTGGTGGGCACCAGTCTAACTTGACATATCCAGGCTCTCAGATAGACGTGGTTGGCAGGTCACATGCAGAGCTACCCTTTGACGAACCTCTATGGGTGTCTTCTGTAGAAGGTTCCAGAAAGCCCATCAGCATCCGGCAGTCCAGCCTAGACGAGCTTCTCCAGCGACACGACGAAAGGGTTTCGGATTCTTTCCTGGCCAAAGCTTCAACCCCGTCAACGCAGGCCTCTGGTTTTGCTTCATCCATGCCCACATCCACCCTGACGCCAGAGAGAGTCTGGACAACAGCTGGCGATGAAGGAGGTTCCTCTAGCATGTCTGGTACCCCTGTGGGTGCAGTTGCTTGGAAGGTGACGTCCGATCCTGTGAGCCAGGGTGGCACAAGTGGTGCAGGGGTAAGCGGACCAACCTGGAGTCCTAACTGGGAGCTGGCATCCCAGGAACCAAACAAGACACCTGGCAGGAACAAAGGGAATCAGGTGAGTGATAAATACTGAGATGATAGTGTCACTGTTACTGTGGCTTGGTGTGGTACGACTAATAATTTTGGGCTGTGTATAGGAGACGCCACGAATGCGTTCGAGGAGCGTCGGCCGTAAATCTGCTCCAATTGAGAGTGTTGTAGATGGACCGCTGTCTCGACTCAGGAGCCGGAGTGTACACCGAGTTGAGAGAGGACGACAAAACTGGGTGAGTTAACACACACACACCCACACATACTCTCAATGAGTAACACAAAAGCTGAATTGCAAAGCTGGGTGACGAACGCTCGTACACACAAACAATGACACACTTAAAACAAAGCGCACAAATCAGGCCAAGTCAGTCTGTCTGGGTGTGTCTACTGGTAAATACCCGTTTACAAACACACACACTTACCCAGGGCTGGGCGATATGAACGCAGATCAGTATCACAATTATGATTAATGAACATCATGATTTTCTTGGTTTGGTTTTTGCATTTTTTTGATTAATTTTCAATTAATTGCTCAGATTGCATTAGCTTTTCAGGTGTTTGTGCGCTACTGCAGTTGGTTTTTGTTGGTGTTTTAGTGTATTCAGTTTGTTTGCGTCTTTGCATATTTGTAGTCGGTTTTGGATGTGTGTAATTGAAGTTGGTTTGATTGTGTATTTGTGCATTATCCAAGTCGGTTTGGTTGTGTGTTTGTGTTTTATTAAACCAGTTTTCTCCGGGAGGGTCTGGAATGTTGTCCAGAGGCAGGTGCAGGAGTGTCTCTGACGTTGACTAATGCCAGAGTTGCATATTTTTATATTTTCAGGCTGCACACATCCACCCTGCCCAAAGAAACATGGCGATGTTTACAATAAATCACTCGGTCAAAACAAAACGAGTGGAGCGCTAGATGTAAAGATTTAGTGTTTATATTCCTATATGAACCGAGTGCACGGCCCACGTCTGGGTTATGAATACAGCAGTGTGTTGACTTGGTTCCTGATACGCAGGTTTGTCTGGTTTTTCGGGCATTTCTCTCTCTCTCTCTCTCTCTCTCTGGTTGAAATTAATGATTGATCATCATCCATCTCTGTGAGAAGAGTGTGAAGTGTGTATAACATCTGATATCTAGTGCTGTAGAACGGCCAGCGTGTGTCCATAAATTAACAGAGATTTCTCTGGATGATTTGAATTGGTTTGATGAAGTGTTCGTGTGTTACTGAAGTTAGTTTGGAGTAATTCTTTGGTGTTATTGCACTGTGGTGTCCTTAAGTCTCCTGAAGATGAAAATTGAGCTCTGAATGTCTTCAGATATGGAAGTTGATGTGTTTTTGCAGTTTTTTGTGGTGGTTTCCATCTCATGAAAATTTAAACTGATCTCAGAAATTTCTTCAGATAACTTATGGAAGTGGGTTTGTTGGTCTAACCCTAACCCTGTGTTATTCAACTTTGTGGTTTCCATAAATCTCATCAAGATTAAGATGGAACTTGGAGATTTCTCTGGAGATGTCTAGTTATTAAAGTGGTTTTGACAGTGTGCTTTTGTTACTGAAGGTGGTTTGCTGGTGTGTTTTGTGTTATTGACCTGTTTGGTGTACTTTTCAAGATTAAAATTGAACTGCAACATTTCTTCAGATAAGTCATTTAAGTTGGTTTGTTGGTGTATGTTTGTTACTGAAGTTGTTATTAGCATTTCAGAGATTTCTTGAGATTTATTGAACTTGGTTGGACAGTGTGTTTTTATTTTTGGTTTGGTGTGTTTTTGAGTTATTAAAGGTGGTTTTCATAATCTCTTCGAAATCTAAATTGATCTTAGAGATTTGTCCAGATATGATTTAAGTTGGTTTTGTGTCATTCAAGTTGTTTTGTTGGTGTGTTTTGTGTTATTGAACTGTGTGGTTTCCATGAATCTCAAGATTAAAATGTAATTTGGAGATTTCTCTGGCTAAGACAGTGATTTGAGAGTGTGTTTTGGCGATTGAAGTTGGTTTGGTGGTGTTTATACGTTTTTGACCTCACTCTAATGAAAACTTACACGTTACAGTTACAATTGAACTCAGATAAGTGATTGAAATTGGTTTGTTGGTGTGGGTTTGCTTTATTAAAGTTATTTTTATGCCTTTTTGAACAGTTTGATTCCCATAAATCTCATCTAAATGAAAGCTCATCTCAAAGATCTCTCCAGATAAGTTATCGAAGTTCGTTGTGTGTGTTTTTATTGATCTGTTTAGTGTCTCTAAATCTCTAAATCTCTATTTGGTGTCCATAAATCAAGATTAAACTGTAACGCGGATATTTCTACAGATGCATTCCTCTGTTTATTTCAGCCTTCACAGATCTGACATCTTTACGCTCTTTTAAGCCGGTGTAAACGCTCTCATACGCGGTGTGTAAATGTTTGTTGCCCTCTGCTGGATGAAGCGGAGTATTGCAGCTCACACACACACCTTGAAACGATGAGTGTGTAAGAGAGTGAGACGTCGAGGCAAACCTAACAATCCTGAACGCTGAAGACTGACTAATAAACGCACCTCACCTGTAAAAACAAAACTGCACATTTTCATGTATATATTTAATATACTGTATGGTTAATGCACATTTTATTCAGCTTGCTGAGCCCGAGCTACACAATAAATCTTTTGCTTTTTGCTGTAAAAAGTACAAGACAAGACACTTAGCTTACAAGACGAGACGATAAAAATACAAAAAGGAAACAGAATGTTTGATGTTTTGTGCCAAAAATCTGAGCACGCAGTGGAACGTTCACCAGAAAAAGCTCATGTCTTTACGCGCTCAACTCTGCCATCACACAAAACATTTAAACTAACTAGCCTAAATTGTGTGTTTGCCTCACTGTCATTGTGAGCTCGCACATGGGCTGAGTCCCGAGCCGTGTACTACTGCACTTAATAGTATGGTAGGTAAGGTGCTCGTATCATACTTCTATGTGGTAGTATGCATCTCAGGAAATACCCGGTGTTGTAGCTTAAAGGCTCTCTACACACTAGATAGTGCACTTGGAGAGTCACACGCACCTTATTTGACTTGGTGCACTACATAGGGCGGGAAGTGACCTTTTCTTAAAATGTTGTGCACTACGCTGGAAATGCTCTGTCCTCACTCCACTCTGCTTTTACACTCACTTGACTTGGTGCTCTGTTAGAAATGCCAGAGTTATGGTGTTACATTTGTGCCAAGATTCTGAACATGCAAAATATCTTGTCTTTCTGCGCTCAGCTCCTCCGTTATTCATCAGCATCGGCAGATATAAACATGAAAAGTATCGGCATCGGCCAATAATTATCATATCGTGCATCCGTACTTTTAATATCACCAGATCACAATGAATAATGAAGAGTTAAAGGTAGTTACTGTTACCTAGAACTCACAGTCATCCTGTTGATGAACTTCCTGTGACGTTCCATTACAGAAGTGAACTAGGTAGAGAGGTTTTGTTGCTTTATTCGTGTGTGGTTTCGCATGTTTTAAATCTGTCTGTGTGCTGGGCAAGCGTGTGTGGTTTTACAGCGGAAGTTGCCCTTATGAGTGTGTGTGTCCTGTCTGTGTCTCTCTCTCTCTCACACATACACACACACACACACACACACACACTCTGTCTGAGTAAGTCATGCCGGAAGAGTCATAATCGACTCACTCCGTAGCTCCGTAATAAACATTCTGCATTAAGTTTTGAGGGATAGATTCGTAACTGAATGAGGCAGAAGTGGGCAGCTCGGATCGGAACCGGAACCTTCTAGTGGAGCAGAACTGTAGTGGACTTTAAGAACACGAGAGGGAGAAATGGGCTGTTTTCACTCGTCCTTCTTTTGGCCTTTTTTGAGGTTCTGGGTGAGTCTCACTCTTTCTCACACACAATAAATGTGTAACGATGCATTAATGCTTATTGATACATGGATTCAGTGATCAGTGAGCACATAGGACTGATGGTAAAATGAAAATATTGATCAGATCATTTTGTAATATTCCTGGTCAGGTAAGCATGAGGACGTCACTAGAGGTGGAACGATACATCGATTTACAGAGTTATATCATTTCAGTGACATAATGTGATCCAAAATGAAAACTTTGATCAGACATCATACCTATAGCAACATTACTGTATATTGAACAGCAGGTCCAATTTTATAAAAAGAGAGGGTTATTTTTCATTTAAATATGTGGTTGAAGCTCAAAAATAAACCTGTTCAGTTGTGTTTTTGTTGCGTTTTGTGATGTGATATGAATGGATGTGTACGGTGTTTAATCGGCAGGAGATCGCAGATGTGAAATCGATATCTGTTGAATGTCGTGTCGCAATTTAATGTGCTTTACACCTCTACCACACTCCCACACTTTTATTACATTTTTAGTTTTTCTGGAGTAGGAAGTGCTAAAATGTCTCCAGTATGATGAGTAATATTTTATTTCTAAACATGAAATCTGGTTGGGTTTTTTTTTGGGCTTGGTGTCTATATATAAAAAACTGTGCAAAATTGTCTCTGTATATGCACACTGTTACGAGTCCCAAATATATAATAATATATATGTAGATATTACAGGTGACCAATATTTCTCAGGGCTGATATTGATACTGACCGATAAGCAATATTTGGAACCGATATGCAAAACTAAAGGAAAGAAAATCTCTGTCAAATTTTTGTACTTTACAAACACCAACACAAAACTTTATTTAAATAAATTTAATAAAGTCCATAAATACTTAGTTTTTAGATTGTTTAAATATGACTTTAAATAATATTAAATAAACATATTAGTTCCATTATAAAACTGAATTGTTTTTGTATTCTAAATGAAGCAGCAGCAGGTTGTGGTGAAGAAAGCAACGCTGCTCAACGTGCTCTCCACTTAACTTTGGTGTCATGTGACCTGTAGCCAATCAGAGAGTGTTGTAGGCATTACATTAAATAAAGCAGTGAGTCGAGAGCAAACGGCACCGAGAGAAGAGACGGCAGTGGAGCCACAGTAGCACCTTGTAATTACTTCATATCAGTGATGATCAAAATTAAACACTGATACTGATGATCAGCAAAATGTCTAATATCGGCCCCTGCTAATTGGTCCGGCTGATAATCGGTCAGCCTGTAATATATATCCAGTAGCATATTAGTATAGAAACATATCATAAGAACGTTAGGCATGAAGTAAGAGCAGCTGATTCATCATCAGACTGTCAGACGGCCGTGACCTCATCAAAGCTGCCATCTGGGCATGGTGACATCACTTCCCGTTTCCCAAAAACCCACGCTCATCGTAATGACGTCATCGCGGGTTGTTTTGATCTTGTTCCCGTTTCTTGGGGCTTCACTCCTTGTACATATTTAATTTTAGAAACATTATGGCTTAAAATGTTGAGCTCGTTTATTTAACCCTCTGACATCACCCTGACCTTTATTCAGCTTAAGACCAGGGGGAGAATCGTGTAAAGACGTTTATTAGGTCGTATCGGAGCAAACAAAAAGCAAAATCATACGAATCCAAAGATGATTCGTTGGGTTGAATTTTTATTTGTCTGCGTGTGTGTAGTGTGGTGTTGTCCTGATCCGAGCCGTCTGCAAGAGCAGTTTTATTCAAAATAATAAGTGTGTGAACGAAGCGGAGACGTTTAATCTGAATTTAGTGGTTTTATGTGTGATCTCAGCAGGTGTGTGTGTGTGTTGTCCAGCAGAGGGTGCAACTTTCACCTCTTGTCTCCAGGCTCTATCTTAGCATAAGGGTAACAAATTCTCTCTGTCGATCTACACTCTCTGTCTCTCTCTCTCTCTCTCTCTGTATTTCTGTCTCTTTCACTCCATGTTTCTCACTCTCGTTCTTTATCTTCCTCTCTTTCTATCACTGTCTCTCTCTCCCGTCTCTCTGTTTATCTGTCCATCTGACTGTGGCGTGAGAACAGGTGAAAGTAAAGCGTTCTAGTCTCAGATCCCGTGTGTTGTTGATGGTAGTAACTGAATGGGTTCCTATGTGAAAAGTAAACGACAGGAGAGAGTGATGTAAAAGACGAGTGCGGGGTCGTGATGGCTACTGATATGTGAGGAGTCACTCTGGAGACTGGAGACTTTTGGACAGTGTTAAAAAGCAGGAGGAGCGCAAGTAAAATGTGTGTGTGTGTGTGTGTGTTTTTGCATGACATGAGGCCATTTGCTAAACAAACTCTCACAGGCCAGACACCTTCCCATCATGCCTCTGTGCTAACAGTAGCTTACATGACCCAGTGTTTTCAGGTGTGTGTGTGTGTGTGTGTGTGTGTCACGCCCCTCTCTCTCTCTTTGCTCGTTTCGAGGTGCTCTGTCATTCCTGAACTCTATGTTGCATAACTCCATTATGCCCCCAACACACACACACACACACACACCGACACTACACACGCTACAGCATTATGGGAATACTGCAATATTCTTGTCGTTCTCTTTCTGCTGTCTCTTCTTCACTCTCTCACTCACTCACTCCATGTCTTCCTCTTTCACTCTTTCTCTGTCTTTTTCTATCATTCTTTCTCTCTGCCCTCCCTCTCTCTATTTTATCGCTTCTCTCTCCAGGTTCTCTCTTTTCTCTCTCATACAGTCTGTTTCTATCTATCCGTCCATCCATCTCCTCCTCCCTCTCTCTGTCTCTTTCTATCTGTGCCTCTCACCCTCCTTTCCCTTCTCTTATCTCGGTCTTTTCTCTCTCACACCTTTCTGTCTTTTGTTCTATCTTTCTTTCTACTAATCTATCTGTCTCTCTCTCTCTCTCTCTCTCTCTCTCCTGCTTTCACTCTCTCCCCTGCTGCATATCTCGGGCTTCCCTCTCCCTCGTCCCACCCTCTTCCCTCCCTGCCTCCCTCCCTCCCTCGCTCTTTCATTCTGCTTCTCTCCTCCCCGTGCTCTGTTCGTATCCCTCCGGGCTCAGCGTGTATGTGTGTGTGTGTTGAGTGTGTGTGTGTGTGTGTGTGAGAGAGGCGAAGAGACTTGACACATTTCTCCTCGACCTGCCAGTACCTGCAGCCACACCGAGAAGAAAGGAAGGAAGCGCGGGAGAGAGAGAGGGAACGAGTGAGAGTGAGAGAGAGAAGAGCGTTTGGACTTTGACTCGTCATTTTTCATCTGGGATTTAATCGGAACGTCCAGCCGGGAGTTTAATGTGTTTCGTTTCTCAGAGTGACCTCACAGAAGCAGAGTGTGTGTGGGTGGGTGGGTGTGTGTGTGTGTTTAGCGTTCAGGACAACAGCATGTTAAAGCGACGCCTGCACTGACGCAGCCTTAAAGGTTCGGGACGTGACCGGAGAAGTGTGTGTGTGTGTGTGTGTGTGTGCGTGTGTGGGGTCGGTTTCCCGAGTGTGTTAAGAGCGCAGTCGTTTCTGACAGCTCGGCTTTGGCTCCAAAACAAACACACGGTCAGCAGGTGTGGCTTCATGACGTTTGACCTCTTCATGAGAAAAACAACTTTGGCTTTTTAACGTCATGTTTCGCTTCGACAAAGTGCCGACTAATTTTATTAGATTCTATTATAAGTGTTGATGCCACATTTCGGAAATCCCGCGTGGACTCGTCCCGGCTGCTAAAGGCTGGGTCTTGTTTCTGAGTTTTCTTGTCCTCTTTCTCCGACCCGCCGGTTCGCTCCCTCTCTTTTTTGGGTCGCGTTTACGTAATCGACGGAGCTTTCTGAGGCTCGAGGAATTGCTTCCAAAACGTGGATTACTGTTGTTTAGTTGTTTTGGGTTTTTTGTCCGGACGCTGCTACGTCTACGAGTTAGTATGTACGATTAACAGACTTGCAGTAAAGAGGTTTGTTCTGAAGTAGCGGTGTTACGATACATTGATTCAGCGATCGATACAAAATGAAAACATTCATCAAACATTGCAATTACTGTAACGTCACTTTATATTAAAAGCACAGATAACTTTTTATTTAAATGTCTGCTTGAGCTCAGGAACATAAACATCAAACGATACTTTAAGTTGCTTTTTGTGATTTGATATGTGTTAAATGAACATATGATTTTCTCATGTTGATTATTGTCTCCTAAATTGAGATATCGAATCGATATATTATTGTATCGTGATAACCTGAGGTTTACACGCCTAGTAGCTAGGGGTTTTAACGATATATCGATCTCTACGATACATTGATTCAACGATCGTCGAGCCTGTCGTGTTAATTGGAAAAGAAAACAAGTATCAGACGTCGTACATATTGTACCGTCACTTGAACGGGAGGTCGGATCTTGCATTTAAACGTCTGCATGAGCTCAGGAGTTAAAGTCTGATATTTCAGTTGCTGTTTTGCAGATTTGATATGGATTGTGATTGTGTTTTAAATCAGGTCTTGTGGTATTCTTATTGATTCAAATCTAAATCATATCGCAGCAGACTTTGAATCTGCAGACGTCGGATCGTTGTTTGTTGAATCATTATAAAATTATATCGTGATGAATTGATCGCTGATTCCTGAATTGGAATTGTATCGTAGCAGATCATTGTCAGTTTAATCAATACAGTATCATATTATGAGGAATCGATCACTTGCTTTTGAATTGAATCGTAGCAGAACGTCAGACGTCGTGTCGTTGTTGATCGGATCAATATAATATCGTATCGGGACGGAACCTGGGATTTACCTACTTACGTCTGAATTAAGTTGCCTTGCAGCACGAGACTGGAACGGAACGTGGGGTTAAAAATAAAAATAAATAAAAAAACTGCACCGGTAGGTCGCGAGTGCTGCAGTGCAGTGTAGTGCAGTACGCTCAGGAACAATCTGTCCTTCTGCTCCCAAAAACACTCAACCCGGAACGCCGAGCCTCCTCGTAGTTGGGACACGACCCTTAACGTCACTGTTCAAAGAACCCGGAGACTGTCTCGTGTCGTTCTGACTCCATCGGCCTGCACTTTTGGGGATTTGACCTTCCCTGGAGCGTAAATCGGAACGAAACAAACCAACATTTAAGGGGAAAGGACCATCCGGCGTCGCCGTGGAGATGGATTACCTGGGCGACAAGCTGACGGCGGCCCACACGCAGGTGTCTGGGTGGGTGGGCAGCGTGCGCAGGTCGCTGCAGGGGGCGCTGTCCTTCGTTTCCGGTGGGATGGAGAGATCGGGAGGAGAAGGAGGAGGAGGGGAAGAGGGAGGAGGCTTTAAAAGGGCCGCCTCTTTACGCAGCCTGGCCAATCGCAGCCGAGAGTCCTTCCGCAGGTTCAGCCTGCGCAGCCAACAGCGTCTGTCACTGCGCAGGCGGACCACGCCCACCTCGCCGGCCACGCCCATCGCACGCTCGCCCGTAAGACAAACTCATACCATATATTAATGTGTATTTGAGCTTTTCCACTTTTATCTTTCAGGTGTTAATGAACAACCGTGCAGCTCTAGTTGAAGATTTTATTTAGCAGAAATGCTGTATAAATTATTTGCTATTACTATTAAATTCCTAATAATAATTACTGTTTAGTAAATTAACAATTTAGTAAATTAAAAACATTCTGTTAAGTGAATGCTTTAATAATATTTATGCTAAGTAACAGCAGCTATTGCTATTAAATATTAAAACATTATTATAACTATACTACTGTAATTAAGTTACTAATAATATATTATAATATAATATAATAATATATCATCTATGACAAATTCTAATTAAATCCAACAATAATCTCTTAGTAAAAACATGTTAGTAAGATGTTACTAGTGAGTAAATTACTAATATTAATTGCACTCTTCATATTAAGTAATTTTTTGAAAGTAAATATGCTATTACTCAGTAAATTCTTAATAGTAATGATTCTCTTGTTATAAATTCCTTTCTGATCATCTCTAGTAGTAATAATGTTATTATAAAGTACATTCCTAGTTTTTGCTAAACTGTTACTAGTGAGTAAATTACTAATATTAATTACACTGTTACTCTTAAGAAGTAGTAATCGTAATCATGCGGTTAATTTTTCTGATAGCAATTACATTTATGAAGTTGCTTAATGTGAATTTACTTAAACATTGCGGACGTCGGGATGAGAGCGAGTGCAGTCTGTTCAGCAAATTCCCAGTAGTAGTTTTGATGTAACTAGTAATTAATTCTTTATTCTTTAGTGTATCATTTGGAATGTAAAATGTAGTTCTTTCCACACGGCCTTCATATAGATCAACTTTTGAATGAGCAGAGAACACGATCTGGTGAAGTATCGTTATCGACGTGAGGTTGCGGTGATATGGTACAGCTCTGCTCCGCGCTCTCGTTTTCCTGCTCGCTCTCGTCTTTCTTCTTTCTTTGTGGCTGGCGTGTTGAAACAGAGCAGGTTTGTCCCGACACGTGAAGAGTTCAGACCTCTTTTCTCCGTGCCGTGCTCATGTTTTTACAGCGTGTGTTTAAACAGACCTGCCCCCGTGTAGCATTCTAAAAATCTTCCACTGCACAAAAAGTCATTGTTGGAGGTATGAAGGTTACAGTAATGAGGCAAGTGAAATGAGACAAAGCAGATACTTGTGTTGGGTTTGGTCTGAGAGATGAGAGACGCGGACTTTTATTTTCCTCCGTCGTTGCTCCTTCATATCAAGCATCTACCTTGTAAATGTTCACAGTAAGCACAATGGCTGCTGATTTCATTATACGGTGTGTTTTGATAAAGGGCAGCTCTGTAGCTTTGCCCAGATTTTTGGTCATTGTTGGAGTCTTTCTGTTTTTAGCCAGGTGATAGTGATAGTGATAGTGATGATGGATATGGCGATGATGATGATGATGATGGTTGTGATGATGATAATGAAGATGGTGGTGATGACTATGATAATGGAAATGATGATGATGGTAGTGGTGAAGATGGATGTGGTGGTGATGATTATGATGATGATGGAGATGATTGTGATGATGATTATGATGATGATGGATGATTGTGATGATAATGAAGATGGTGGTGATGACCATGATGATGGAGATGATGATGGTAGTTATGAAGATGGATGTTGGGATGATGATGGTGGAGATGATGATGGAGATGGTTGTGATGACTATGATGATGGAGATGATGATGATGATAATGAAGATGGTGGTGATGACTATGATGATGAAGATGGATGTGATGATGATGATGATGGTCTTGATAATAGTGATGGTGGTGGTTGTGTGTGTGTGTGTGTGTGTGTGTTAGGGCTGGTATCGCTGTTGATTTCTGAATTGATTCGCTTCTGATTCACAAGGTCACACCCAATCAATTCTCAATTCGCTTCTGACGGATATCACTTATTTAGAGATTTTAAGGCCAATACTAGTTTTGCTTGTTATAAATTAGCTAGACGGGTGATTTGAGCGGAGCAGCTTCAGCCATGGCTCTGTTTGGTTTCGCTTGGTCAGGTCTCATCGCTTATAGCTCTCCTTGCGCGGTCGCGAGAAGTAGTACGCCATACTATGGCGTCACATCGATGCCAAAACTAGAGCGCATAAATGGTTGGTTTTAAAAATTTTATGGCGAATTTAAAGACTACAAGAATGTGAAACTCGAGATATTAAAATTAAGAATTGAGCGCTTTAGGTGACCAGGAGCCAACAATAATAGGATTCGCGAGGCAGAAGCTGCCAAACTCCTGCCCTCAAACTGCTAAAAACCTGCTCTTTTTTAAACCGCGAGATGATGAACACTACGAGAGGAAAAAGATATTCGCGAGAGGAAAATAGTTCGCCACAATATTATCACAACCACAGACTCGATTCTCTTAATTTTAGGCTCGAAGTTTTACATTTATAAGCGACTACACATTTACGCTAAATATTTGCGGAAGCCATTTTATGCTACTTCTAGTTTTGCATATTGATGTGGGATTACATCATAGCTGCAGGAAAGATCAATCCGTGAATTTTGAATCGAGACAGATTATTTTAATGAGAATCGAGCATTGATCGGGTGAATCGATGAACCCAGCCCTTGTGTGTGTGTGTGTGTGTACATATATATATTTCAGAGTCTACATTGAGCTACCTTTGGGAACAAAAGTCCTCCAAAAGTCATGTCTGTGGAAAGTCCTCCAAATGTACCACTCATGAGTACCTCAATAGTACCCCAATGGTACCTTTGCCGATCACAGGGCAGACTCTCTAACCGTTACACTACCAACTGCCTTTACTGTGTTTGTTCCAAGTCGGCATTCGCACTAAGCAACTGCATGTTTTAAGTGCTAATCCGTGCATGTGATCAGTGTTACCATGTTAAGTTGTTAGTGTATTTCTAGTGGTTTTTGTCCAGCTCTGTTCTCGGTTAAACCACACACACACACACACACAGAGCTTTAAATTAGCACACGTGAATGAGCTTTCGATGTGAATGATTTCCCTTCCGCAGAAACTGTAGACCAACGTGATTTTCCAGTTAATCGCCCGCGGCTCTATGAGCTCGCCGTCACGACTCCCGCGACTTTCTGTCTCAACCTGCTTCGGGATCATTCATTATTTTCAATTCAGAAAATTCAATCCCAACACGTTCACTCACCGCTGTTCCCCACAGACCCCAAAACACTGATGTAGAGGTGTGGCGATAAATCAGTTCGGTGATCAACGATCTGAAATGAAAATAAACATCAGCGAGGCGTTGTTACATCACGTTATATTGAGCAGGACGTCTGTTTTATATTGCAAAGAGAGAAGAGGGCTTTCGTTTAAATCTTTCATTCAGTTTGGAACAAAAATGTTATACTTTTAGCTGCTTTTTGTGGTTGAATAACTGTATTAATTACCTTGAATAAAAAGATCGTTACTTTTTGAATGAAAGTTGGAGCCAGGAACGTATATAAACAGTTGAACCACTTAAACCACCACCATTTTGGATTTTTGGGCCAGATTTGAGCCTGGAGTATGAATCAAGTCTTGGAAGACGAAGCGAGCGCCGTGTCATGTGTTAAATGGGAAACTGCAAAATCACACAATACTTCAGACCAAGTTGAACAGTTCTTCACTCAAACAGTATTTCATCATAAAAGTCAGAATTCCGCCATTTATTTGCACTTTGACCCATCAATCGATTGACGTCTCTATCTGACCATCATAAAGCTGCTTTGTAATTTCACAAAAGTTCAAATTAAATTTTTTCCACTAAGACCAGCCATAAAAACCAGCTCTCATGTGTAGAACCACCGAACTGTTGGTGTTATTTTGGAGGCTGGGAACCGATTAATTTATTTTACATTGATTCTTGTGGTGAAAATGAACTTTTTGGAATTTAAAGTATGTATTGATGTAATTTTAATCATGAAAACTGAGGTTGATGCAGTCTTTCAGTTAGAAACACTATCCCAGCTTTAAAAGGGAACTATGACGGCAAAAAGCAAAACAAAAAAGATCAAGATCATCGTAATTATTCCTGAATCGTAATGAAGATAAAGGTTCAATTAATTGTGATATAAACGTAGCAACAAAGTGAGTTCGCTGACGTTTTGCAGGAAACAGCAATAATCGGTCAAAAAAGAGTGGAACAGTTGCATGGTAGTGATGACTGCCACATGGCACTAACTTCCACAGCAAAGTACCGTACTGTAAAGTGGAACTTTAACATCATTTCTTGTATGAAGCTGTGATGTGAGGGGAAGTCAGGTGTGTGTGTGTGTGTGTGTGTTCTGGGAAAAGTGAGTAAAGGTAGTTTCGGTTGTAGCGTGAGAAGAGGTCAGACACACACACACACACACACAGGCTTTCAGATCTGCTCCTCACTTCTCTAAAGCTGTATTCTCACATCACACACACACACTCCGGCGTGTCGGCGAGTAGCAGCTAGCCGCTCTCTCCTCCCGTCTTCCCTCCGCTTATTGTTCCTCGCTTCCCACTCACATTCATCCTGTAGAGTAGAGGAAGGATTACAAGAGGAGAAGAAGGGCACGCTCACCAGCACACCTTTCTTTCACATCTCTCTCCTCTCTTTTCCATCCTCTCTTCCCACTCTCCTTTTCTGTCTTATTCTGTCGTTCTCTCTCCCTCCATTTTCCTCTCGCCCTCTTTCTCTTTTCTCTGCCTCTGTTCCCTTCCCTCGTTCTCTTGCGTTACTTTCCCTTCTCTTCCACTGTCTTCCCCTTTTGTTTCTTCCTTTCTTTCTTTTCTTTTCTTTCTTTCTTTTTCTTTTTTTTTTCCCATTTCTCTTCCTCTCACACACCCACACTCTCTCTCACACATGTTTTACTCAGTTTCTTTTCATCAATTTCGTAATAATAATTTTTCTGCTTCTTTATTTTTATGTCTTTCATTGTTACTTCCTCTCTTTCTCATGATGCAGTGTGTCTGTGTGTGTGTTTGTGTGTGTTTGAAGGGTCCCCTGCCTGTAGATAAGAGTGTTATAGCGTCCATCAGGGCGCTGCTGGGGTGAGAATACAGCATTGCTGTTCTGCTGTTGCTGCACCACCTTCACCCCTGTACCTGTGTGTGTGTGTGTGTGTCGAGTGCAGGTTGAAAACAGGGTGTGTAAAAGGAGTGCAGGTCAGGAAACAGGTGTGAGGTGTGTTATGTGTGAGAGGCAATATCAGTTGTAATGTGAGTGTTGTGTGTAGAGTTGGAGATGATGCATCACAACTGTTATTATCAGATGATATGAGCTGATTCACCATCACTTCTCATCACGCGTGTGTGTGTGTGTGTGTGTGTGTGTGTGTGTGTGTGTGTGTGTGTGTGTTTGTGTGTGGCAGAGCCAGGGCAGGTGTGTGGTTTGTACAGGTTTCAGGTTTGTGCCTGTGTTTGTAGCTCAGGCAGTTTCAGGTGTGTGTTCAGGTGTCTAGGTTTCAGGTGTTTGTGTGTGTGCAGTTTGTGTTTGTCTTTTGTGTGTTTGTTTGTTTGTGTTTGCGTGGCTCAGTGGTGCGGAACAGTGTCCTCTTGTGGGCTCCTACTAAAACAGACACGGTTGAACGCACAGCTCCAACTCACCCACCATCACCAGTCCGACCAGTAACACCGCTTTGAGGTCATCTCTACACACGCACACACACACACACACACCTCTACACTCTCTCTGAATCCTACCTCAGCACTACCACCATCAAATTCAAGAGGTTGTGCCTGAATCCCCTCCTGTCCTGGGCCATTACTGGGTCCTCAGGAAATCATTCTAAATGAGGAGGGATTCCTCTGGTGAGATGCTACCTGCCAGGCATGTAACGCTGCTCTCGCTTCTCTCGCTCTGCAACAAAGGAAATAGACGCTCAAGTACGCGAGAGAAGACAGACACGCCAGTGTGCTAAGCGATAAACAAAATGCACGCGGGAGACGGGTTACGACAGACGAGAGGTAAAAATGTAAAAAAACGTACACAGCCCTCAAACATGGCTCAAGCAACACAAACACATGGCTCGGGATTATCGAGAAAATTCAAATCGGCTTCCTGACGGTCAGCAGCAGTTGCTATGCAAAACCACCACGTTTCAAATTTTAGCAAAGCAGAGAGCCCCGATATAACTACAACACACACGACACACACATTAACACACACGACAACACACACACACGACACACACACACACACACACATGCATTAACACACACACATTAACACACACACACACATTAACACACACACACGCATTAACACACACACACGCATTAACACAAACACACGCATAACACACACACACGCATTAACACACACGCGCATTAACACACACACACATTAACACACACGCATTAACACACACACGCATTAACACACACACACGCATTAACACACACACACGGTGATTAACACACACACACGATTAACACAAAGACGATTAACACAAACACGCATTAACACACACGCACTAACACACACACACGCATTAACACAAACACGCATTAACACAAACACGCATTAACACAAACACACGCATTAACACACACACATGCATTAACACACATGCATTAACACAAACACACGCATTAATGCACAAACATACATGGCTTATCATTGGCCACACACGATTATCATTACCACGCATTAACACACACATTAACACACACACACATTAACACACACACGCATTAACACACATTAACACACACATTAACACACACACACGCATTAACACACACGCATTAACACACACACATTAACACACACGTATTAACACAAACACACACGTATTAACACACACACGACACACATTAATGCATTAACACACACATTAACACACACACGACACACATACACACACATTTAACATAATGATTAACATACACTTTATTAACACACGATTAACACACACATTAACACACACACACACATTAACACACACATTAACACACACACACACATTAACACACACACACGCATTAACACACACACACGACACACACACACGCATTAACACACACACACGCATTAACACACACGACAACACACACACATTAACACACACACATTTAACACACATACACATTAATACACACATTAACATGCCACACACACACATTACCACACATACACATTAACACACATATACACATTAATACACACACAATGCATTAATACATACACATCAAAAGATATCATATTTACACGCATTAACATAAACACGTGATAATACAAAATAGTTACATTAACACATACACGATAACACACACGACACACACACACATTAACACACACACGATTACTCACACACGTGATTAACACACGACACACACACATTAACACACACACACATTAACACAAATGCATTAACACACACACACACGATTAACACACACACGACAGTCACACACACACACACATTAACACACACACACACGATTAACACATTAATACAATAAAGGTTCATCATCATCATCATCACTACTAACAGCATTAACACACACACATGCACACATTAACACACACTCTATTCATGAAGCCAGGTGAAAAATGAAGGCAGCTTTCTATTCACAAAGTCAGTCTTAGTCCCCAAATCTACAAGTGTATAATACACATATTAATAAATAATAATAATAATAATAATATGTACAGCACCTTTCATACATAAAATATAATTGATATTAAGAAATAGAGAAATAAGAATAGAACATGGGAAATATAATATGAAACTACATAATCTATAAATAAAGTTTTATCAAGTATTTAATATACTGGCACGTAAATAATAAATAATTTTTAAGTCATTTACGTCATTATGCTTTTATATTTATAGTCTATTATCTGTTATAAATGTATATTTTTTTCTGTTTCCTATTCCTGTATATTTGTATTTAATTTATCATATGATATTATATACTGTATATCGTTTATATATCGTTTTACATTTGACCGTAAAATAAGTTCAGGTCATACACACGCCTGGTGATTCGTGTGAACAGTAGAGACCTGGCTTGGTTGCTGAGTCACTGTTTAATAGTAATAATGATCACTAAATCAAGACTGAAGCGATCAGAAATACTTTGCGCCGGAGAATCTACACCACCATTACCGCCCCTGCTTATAGTACAACGGAATCGGATCAGTCATCTTTTCACGTTTTATATTACACGCCATCCTGAATATGGTTATTAGGATTGTTACGGTTGCGCCAAACGACTGGTCCGTCAGCCGTGTTTTTACCATTTCAGTGTAAACGCTGGCTGGCTGGCCGTGGTTTTTAAAGACGAAATACGAGGCACCAAAACTACACTACACAAAACTACACTACTCTGCTCTACTCAGAAACATCCCTTTTTAGTAGAACTCATTCAGACTTTTAAATGTTTTTATGCTGTGGCACTTTGAGATTTGTTTTAAATGTGACCTGATCTGGCAAAATGAGTCACAGTGACCCTAGATTCATTGAAAAGAGAGAAAATACGCTTTAAATGATATCTTGGTCAAAGCTATATTCTTAAACGTAAGTTGTTGCCATATAATCGCTGAATGATGTATCGCATAACCATTTTCAACTGAAAAGGTTTTGGTCAGTTTTTGTTGATACCTTAACAATCTTCCCACTCATTACGGCAGATCGGGTCACAAATGTAAAGTGCGTTACAAATAAAATGTTTTTTTTTTTAATTTTATTTTATTGTTATTATTATTATTATTATTATTATTATTATTATTATTAGTAATAATAATATTATTACAATCTACCAGCAGCAACTACAGAATCTGAAATACTTTCATTTGCACTCAGTTTTGTATTTTATTTAAAATGTTTTATTAAATTATAGCCATATTTTTCTACTTTTAAAATGACTATAAGTGTACTTTTTGTATGTTCCCATTACAATTCATTTAATGACCGGCCTTTTTAATCATCTTTTGCAAATACCCAAACTCTTCTTCTGACTTTGTTTTTAATGTGAAGCTTTTTGAGCTGCATGTTTATTTATGAAAAGCTTTTTGCAGCAGGGATCTGATTTTTGGGTGAAATAGACTCCGTAATGACCTTTAAACTCCAGGAGAGTTTGACTAAACGTTATTTGTTGTGTGGTTTGAGTGTGTAACTCTGAGAGGCTACCCTCTGCTGGACCAGATTGGGTATGGTAACAGAAAAGTGAAAGTGAGGGATTATGAGTCATTGTGAACACACCACAGCACATTTACATTTATTCGTTAGCAAAGAATATCAGCCTCATGCAGCACGGTTCTAAAGAGGAAACCTGCCAAAGCCCATGTACAACATTCACCAGTGCTTTTACCTCAGCTCTTGTTCTCAGGGTAGAGCAGGATCCAACGACAAGGCAAAACACTTCTTTAATACAGTTTGAACAAAAATTTGAATGTAATAAATCCCGCCATACTTTCTGGGAAATGAAGTTTAAGATGAAAATGTGGCGATTGAGGCCCGTCGTGTTCATTTTTAAGTGAGTAACGTGTAAATTTCAGTGTCCAAAAACTTTTGACTGCTACTGCACCGTCTCTGCTCGGTGATTCTGACGCATTTGGTGCGAAAGCATCCACACGCTCATCATTTTCTTCTCCCTTTCTCAGTCTGACCCCAGCGACTGCCGGAC
Organism: Distichodus sexfasciatus; assembly: GCA_032718565.1. Taxonomy (NCBI): domain Eukaryota; kingdom Metazoa; phylum Chordata; class Actinopteri; order Characiformes; family Distichodontidae; genus Distichodus; species Distichodus sexfasciatus. The sequence continues at coordinate 97,617 of JAVGVS010000523.1, read as the reverse complement.
AGCCGCCCTTCTCCGCTCACTTGTCAATGACTCCGGCCTCTCGCCCCGAGATCAACAATGGCTCTGCCCGAGGTCCACTGTTTCTGGCCTCTTCAGCTGGAGGATCAGCCGGAGCACCTCCTTTCAGAGGTCCGTAGGTTCACAGATTGTGGACACTGACAGAACTTGAGAGTGAAATCTGAGCGAGAGTGACACAGTGAGTTACAAGACTCTGAGTGCAAGAGTGATGCGAGTTTGAAGTTGGACTGTCGAGAGAGTGATGCAAGAGTTGGAGAGTTACACGAGAATTGAGACTTGCACGACTGCGAGAGTGACACGAGATTAAACTATTGTGAAGGCATGAGTTAGAGTCTGAGAGTGATGTAGGAGCGACATGAGATTGGGACCACAGAGCAGGAGGAGACTATCCTGAAAGTGACAAGGTACAGGGCTCCCCAGATGCATTTAGATTTTTACCATGCATTTATTTTTTTATTTTAGCTGCCACGGCGCACTGCCTCAATCCGCCAATCCAATCCAAATGACATTTAATAAAGCAAGAAAATGGCGATCAAAGTGTTAACTTCTGCACGTGAATAAAGCCAAACCGGCGGCATCATCTGACGCACCACTGCCAACGCCCTCTCGCCACTCAGACAACAAACAAGAGTATCTGGTTCTTCACATTGCACATCTCTCGCCTCGACTCTAGCTGTGATGGAACTCACTGTTCGCTGGTATGTTGCGGTATATGCAAAAGAAATTGGACGGCTCCACTAGGCATAGCTTTCTTCTTATTAGAACGCGATTCTGCGCCTGATGTGAAACGTTCCAGCTCAATCAAATCTTCACCGTTATTACAGACAAAACTCTGATTTTAGCTGATAACAATGTTTCAAATTCAGCCATTCCTAATTGCTAACAGCCAATCAAAAGTACTACTGTTTATTTCATGTTTTGCATCGATATTGTATAAGACTATTTTATCTCAGATGGATGTCACATTAACTTCCGAAAATTTAATTTATCAATTTATTTTTTCAGTATCAAGCTAAGAATGTCTCTTGCATAATGTGGAACTGTAAACTAATAAATAATTTCAAATTATTTCTAGTATATGTCCCCAGGTTCATAATATAAAGCCAAAACCAATAATAACTTAATACAATTATTCAATATTAATATTAATATAAAACAATTGATCATTAAACTGTTTATATTTATGTGTTATTTATTCTCAAACAGAAGGCAATATTAGGAGGCAGAAATAGCCTTTACAGAAGAAAAAGAAGAGGCAGGTGAGGTAGAACCAAGAAATAAAAAGAACACAAGTGAGTATTGTTTATTTGGCTTGACGGCACAGTGACAGAAATTATGGCACTCAAAAAAAGCATTTGGCTTAATATTTTGGGATTTTTTTCTGTTGTCTGGAGCCCTGATATAGAGTGCACTGTAGAGAGACTGTCGAGAGTGAGACTTAAGAGATCGAGTGAACGTTACAGAGAGTGAGACATCTTTACAAGAGGTTGAGAGATTATCGTGAGGGCAGGAGCAGCTTGAGTGCTCTGAACTCGCATCTGCAGATGGGATGACATGTGATATTTATATTTTGACATTATTTGGGTGACTGATTCGGCTGATCTGGGATGCCCACAGTAGACGCCTGACCACTCATGCTGACTCCAGTGCCCTGCGGCTCCAGGAGTTCAACTCTGAAGCAAGAAGAGGAAGAATGAGAGCCTCGCCTTTAACCGCCTTCGTCATTATCAGTACAGTTGGCGGAGGGACCGAATCGGGCCAAGACTGGCGCCAAGATTCACTGCGGGTTTTACCGCACACACAAATATCTATATACGGGCAGGATAATCAGTTCGATAAACGACCCGGTAATGCAGGTAATTTCTCTTCGTGCAGACAGTAAAACCGACCATCTAAGCAGGAGACTGGATCGGATTCTGGAGGATCAGCTTTAGAGGGCACGACTCCCTAAAATCCTGGCCATCCTCCTCCTTCCTTCTTCTTCCCTTCAGTTCCCCAGAGGGTGTCGCTTCTGCATAACCTTCGCCTCATGGTAGAGAGGAATGGATTGTTTCAATAAATATATTACATACATTTTGACTAAAAGTCCAAAATTAAACAGATAAATGCATGAATAATTAATAAATGAATTAAATGTCTTGTGAATTATTAAAAAATGAGAAATAAAAACAAAATTAATCCAATGGTCATTTATTATATAACATTGGAAAAAAATCGTATAGGATTCATATAGAATTATTTCATTATGTATTTAATTTAGACACTTTGTGCACATCATAAATGAATTCGATCTCTCCGTCTGACCAGACAAGAGACTCAGGCTTGAATTAATTATGGGTCAAGCTTTCAGGCTCAGCTGAAGAAGAGAGGTGAGACGGAAAGTCAGACCGACAGCTCAAACCCGTCTGCCTCTCAGCTCTCGCGCTCGCCCAAATCGCCTTCCTGCCCCCAAGGCCCAGAGGTGCCAGCTCCCTGTTGCTGGAGGAGGTGATGGCACCGGTCAGTACCTCCTGCACACCAACATATTTATAATCATTTGCTCCGTGTTATCATTTTACTCTCCACGTCGGTCACTCGGATGGGTTTAGATGTTGCACAGACATTTTTTTGTAGAGAATTTCTAAACTTGGCCAAAAGATTATTCCAACAAAACTGAGATGAGTTATTGCCAGCCAGAACATAGAATGAGTCATGCCTCATTAAATCTTGTTCAAAGATGCAATGCTTATTATTTATTTCGTGTTTGTGCAAGTTTATGAATCTTTCAACACAGTGGCTGAAAAGAGCTATACAAGAAACGCTGAGTCAGTATGAAACGTATATAGTTGCTTCCTCTGTCACAGGTGAGAGAGCAACTTTACACTGCAAACAAAATCCTACAAATATACAGGGTTTATGGATTTAATATGTATTTTCTCCTGTTTTAGGATTTTTTTTTACCTTCGTCAAAGCTTTTTAAATAGTTTTCATCTTGTAAGTGTAGTGTTTTACTATTTTTATTTTCTAGGGTTAGAGTTTATATTTATAGTTTATTCATATACATCTGTGCTTTCTACTGATAGTTTGTATTTTTATAAATTGGGTTTTTTTTTTTTTTAATTATTTTAAAAATACTTCATGCATGTAGTGTCTAGAAATGTAATCATAAAAGCTTCTTTTATAATAATAGAAATTTGTTAAGACTAAATTTAAATGTTTAATTTTATAGAGGTTGATCAATGTTATTTTTCACAAGTAATGAAGAAAACAGATAACCAATATTTTAATAATCATTATTATTATTGACAATTTCGGATAACAAATTCAAAACAAAAATGTCATTTTTATTTGCTGTTTTTCTTTGCATATGTTTAATTTAATCTTTCATCATGTGCTTTATTATTAATTATAAATAAATAAATTAGCATCACAGCAAAAGTAGCACATTTATGAATTCCTATATTTTATTGGTTTAAATAATCAGTGATATCAGTAATTGTTAAAACTTGAAGTATCACTCGATAATCAACACGTCTAATAATCGTCAATTGCATCACCACGCCCCTTTATCTTTTTTCCTGAGGATGCCTACAACTGGAGTATGGCTCAAACTCGACACAGAAGCTCTTAAAACTTTGACCCGGACTCGATGGGACCAACGCGTTGCTGTTGCTGACGCCGCTGGCTATCGTGGCTGCTTCCGCCGCGCCTCGATTGGTATTAGGTTTTCAGGCTCGCCTTTCTCCTCCCAACCCGAAACCGAGGCGTAAAACGAGTACGCGGTGCCTTCCTCGGACACTTACCACCCAACGAAAAATCCCAACGCTAGTCCATGGTGTTTTCATCTGTCATGTCACTGATTTCTTTTGAATTTGTCATTGTTTTATATTTACCTTATTTAATCGAGAAACATGATACTATTCTAATTCATCAACAAACCCTGACCGGAGGAGCGTCCGGCGTATTCCACCCGTCTGGTTCAAGTTTTACATTTTAATGTTTATAGAATTTATGGTTTTTGTGGTTTTATTCTCCACGTTGGTCGCCGCATGGGTTTAGGTGGTGCACAGGCGTTTTTCTGTAGCTCTAAATTTTTGTTTTCAGTTATTCTAGTCCGAAACAAATCGTTGCTAACTGTCGTACAGTATAGTGCGTGTATTTAGTAGATGAAAATGTAATCGAGAAGTGTATTTTTGGAGTCAAATCAAATCATTAAACAGGAACAAGAATCTATTTTTTAAAGCATTAAATCTTAACAAAAAAGATGCACATTTATCATTCCTCTGTATGTTTGTTTGTTTGTTTGTTTGTTGTTTGTCTTGGTTGAGTTTCTTTACTTATATAAATGTCATTTTTTTATCGTCTGGAAGGTGTCGTCGAAGCAGGATATTTTGGGAATTTTATTGTGGAATCTGAAGGTGTGGGTGAGCGGATTTTGGAAAAGTTTAATGTACAGTTGACAAAGTGGATTCGGTTTCCAGTCGTCTTTTTAATGTCATGCCGTTTTGAGTCTTGGTTCATGAAGATGTAATTAAACACGCACGTACAATCACTCCTTTAGCCTTATTTACAGCCTTGTATCCAAAAAATAATAGATTTGCTTGCTTTAATTACGGGCCAAATATTAATGCACAATCAAAAACTCCAACCCTTCTCTTATTCACTGACAAATCTGAAAAGTCTTACCTTCGGTTTCACTCAGCACTCGTATTTTTCGGTTCTGTTTTAAGGGAATAAACTCACCGTACTGTAAGCAACATTGCACGTTTTGCTGCCAGTCTGCTAGAGTTCGCTTTACTCGTTAAATAAACCCACTTCAGACCCCGGCCTCTCCAACAAAAATGACTTCTTGTCCAAGCAGCAGTGCTGAGCTTCAGTCTACATGGTGTGCTGTACGAGCCCTCATTCTGAACGGCTTTTAACCGTCTGTTAGTGTTCCTTCGTCCACTCGAGGGTAGCGTTTCCTCGTTATTTTTTATGTTTAATTTGACTACAAAGTTGTATATTGCACTGTGTTATATAACCGGTGTCTGTCTGTAAATTCATAATAAATTTTCAATAAATTTATTTTTCTTTGCTGCCACTTACTGGGAAAACTCCGCCTATTTTTGTAACTCACTTCTGAAGTTCATCCCTTCTGGTTATGATGTTTAGTAGGGATGCACGAATATGGAATTATTGACCAATACTGATGTTTTACTTGCTTATATGTGACCCTCCACGGCAAAACCAGTCGCTAGTCGCAACGGAGGTTTCCAAGAAAAACCAGCGCTTATGTTGCGGTAAACAAGGATTTTTTGTTTTTAGTGTTTTGGAAACAGTGAAGGTCTATACTGTACTGTTGTGAATAAATTTGGCTGAAAACCCTACCCTTTCCATCCTAAAAAGGTGACTTTCTTGGAGGTGAGTGAATTAATTCCAGCAGAATGTTAAAAGTTTCTGGTTTTGACCGTCACTTCAATATTTACGCCAACCACTGCTGACTACGGAAGATATTTTCCGAACCATCTCCGCCTCCCCAGTTCAGTTAACCTAACGCAGGTAGGCTATCCGCAGTGGCTGTTAGGCTGCCAGAATGCAACGTAGAGCTGCCACCGCACTCAAGCGGCCTGTGAGTGTTACGGGCGAGAAGTCAATCTCGACGGCAGATTTCTCCTCGCTGCTTTCACTTGGCGTGACAGGAGAAACCCGACTTTGAATGTTGATATCTCAGTCATATGTCGCCCTATCTATTCCATATGGCAGGTATCAAGCGAAGCTTGATTATGCCCTTTCATGAAAAATATAACCTCACGAAAAATTTGCGATAGTTACTGGTTTTGTTGGAGGGTCAAGAATTTGCATAATATTACTGACAATGTGTTAGTAACACCTTTCATTACTGCGTTACAGCAAACAGTAATATATTACTGTAATTGGATGGATGGATAGATAGATAGGTAGGCAGGATTCGAACCTACGACCTTGGTCCAGAGGTGAGTATACTAACCAGTAGACCCACCACCCCAAAGACGTGACGTTTTCTCATTTTCCTTAAATCAACTCAGAACTCCAGAAGTCATAACGCACTACCATTTATTTGTTCATTCATGCAGCAGCAGCAGCAGACAGAATCACTGACACATTTGGGCATCAAAATTCAGCGTTTAGGAGCGAAGAGGAGGGAGGCGAGGGATGGAGAGATGGGGGGAGGGAAGCAGGGAGGGATGGATTTAGGCAGCAAGGCATGGAGGGAGCGACGGCTGGAGATGTCGGGGTTTTGAACTCAGTTGGAAACTTGGAAAGCTCCTCTCTGGTGCCACTGCATGTCGCGGATGCGTCTCACCGACTGAATCTGAGGAAGCTGAGCCCCAAATTCAGAACACTCCTTATATTCGCCCTTCTCAAATGATCAAGACTGAGTTCTTAGCCGGGATACTGCTAACCAACCCAGCTGTGAGGGGGGAAAAACGAGGAAATGTGGTGAGAACAACAAATACGAGCTCTGGAGAAGAAGAGACCATTAGGGCTGACGATATCAGCTGACATTAACACACTAATGACACGCAATATCTTAATTTCGATTATGTATTATTGAAGGATTCTTTTGTTTTGGGTTTTTTGCTTGGTGCTATGTTCTCATAGTTCACTAACTATATTTAAGCTCCGATATTTCTTCTAATAAAGAGCAGATGATTTTTCAAACAGCAAATATTCCACTTGACCACAGACTACACCTTTGTTCACAGCACATACAAGCTTGGTTATAACGCTCCAAAAATGTGAAATGGAACGCCCTTCTGTTTCTCTGTTGCTCAATTATTCGTGATAAGTTTTATGGTTTGTAAGGGAACAAAATCAATGTAATTGTTAGATATAAAAATATTTACGTTTTTAAGCTAGAAAATAGGTGAAGAACATGAATAATGAATAATTAAGAGGATTTTGTTAAGATATAAATTTTCTATACATGCAAAAATGTAATCAGTGTGGTCATTTTTAGTGCTGATTTTCTGATAACGAAATTAATACTGGCTGATTCTTTGTCATGTAAAAATCTTTGTCCCCGGTCGGTCGTGGGGTTTTTCTGTGTGGAGTTTTTTGCGTTTGCGTGGGTTTTCTCCGGCTGCTATGGTTTCCTCCCATAGTCCAGAAGCATGCAGTTTAGTTTGATTGTTGACTCTAAATTACGCCTCATGGGTGTGTGTGTGTGGTGTGCTGTGGTGTCTCCCACCCTGGGGTCGGTCCCACCTTGCACCTGAAGTCCCGGTATAGGCTCTCGGCCCCGCTACCGAATGTCTGCGATGTTGTCAGGTGAAAGCCGTACTCACGTGCGTTCTGCACCCGCACCGTGAGGACACTTTCTCCTGGTATCCGTGGGCGTGGAAGCTGGGCACGTCGTCATCTATGATCTCGATCTTCTTCCCCGCAAAGCTGGGGTTCTCGTACAGCACGATCTTGTGCTCCTGACTGTCCTGGAAGTTCACACCAGCCACATAAAATCAGGTGGAATCAATACACTGAGAACGATACTGGGCTCTGCCCCTTTACCAGATATCATTTCCAGCTTTTAATCTAGATTTAAATGTGTGTGTGTGCTGGTGAATGGATGTGTGTGAGTGTTAGTGTGAGTGTGTGTTTTGAAATGAGGGATGTTATTTACCACTTTGATGGGGCGGAAGGCAAAGAGGCAGCTGCTGCCTGCTGTCCAGCGCCCCAGCGCAGGATACTCACCTTCTCAACACACACAGCCCCTTACAGCTGGCTGCTCAACCCACCCACCTGAAAACATACACACACAACGTCTTGTACTACTATCTCTGATCATTCCATAGAGTCCCATAATGACTAGAAATAAATAATTCTACATCGAACCCTAACTTTATCCTCAGTAACCAAAAACACCTTTTTTATGCATCTTTCAATTAAGTAAAAATATGACATTTTTTAAATCAGTTGGCCGGGCACAGTCTCTTTGGGCAACACAAAATGTCCCCACAAACCCTTTAAGTGACAGGTCCTCAAACCCTGAATAAACACACACACACACACACCTGGTCAATCCCAGTCTGGTTATTATTTTTTCCCAAAACAATTTCTGCAAACTTCCCATTTTAAAATGTCTCACTTCAGTATAATCAGCCTAACATTTTCATATTCATACAACTACACCCGTTTGCTGCTCAAACACACAGACCCACACACTCACGGTCCACACAGCACCAGAATGGAGCCCACTTTCTCCACGCCCGCCTCCTGCAGGTTATTACAGGGTCCAGTCAGCTCATGGCAGCGGCCTTGGAAGTTTTCTTGTTCGTAGACGACCAGCTGAGGACGTGGAAATCACACTCAAGTTACTACAATCGAAAAAACACTCGTCTAACGCCTAATGAGTCAGCTGATAAAATTGCGCCGCATTATCACTATAAAAATCTAAATAAATAACAGGAACTAAAACAAGAATATATGAAGGATACTTTCTAAAATATATGAATATATCAAACACATACATACATTTTGTGGTTCTTGCTTTGACAGTTTAGTTTATAGGTTTAGTCTAAATTACTTTGTACTTCAGTATATTTCATATATATATATATATATATATATATATATATATATATATATATATATATATATATATATATATATGTATAGATAGATAGATAGATAGATAGATAGATGCATCCTACACATTCTGAATTACTATAAAATTACATTCCACTGACTTTTACAACTTTTAATCCGTTCCAACGGCAGAGCTTGGATGGACATTTTGAATTTTTTTCAAATTTTGCCAGAGTTGTAAATATGTCTATTTATGTATAGTCATAAATACAGAATGCATCATATAAAATTTCTTTAGTTATAATCAGCAAGATTCTGAAAGATTGTAAAGTTACACTTCAACTGACTTTTACAAATTCAAATTCATTCCAAGCACACAGCTGCTGAACTGAAACATGTTACATTAATTAATTACATTTTTAATAGTTATTTAAACACTTTCATATAGGCATCCTAGACGTTCTGAAAGCCTGTAAAATTACACTTCAGCTTCTACGACTTCTAATCCGTCCCAACAACAAAGCTTTAAGACAAATTTAGAAACTTTTGGTTCAGTCTCAATCTTTTCCAGAGCTGTACATGTGTATAATTATACATACAGTATATACACACATACATAAATATTAAATTACTGTTACAATCAGCAAAACACTGTAAAGCCGTCCTTGAGATTCTAAAATTCTGTAAATTTACACTTCAACATCTACAACTTCTAATTTGTCTCAGAACTTGGACAGAGATGCTCAAACTGCAACATACATATAAAATCACTTTAGCTGTAATCGGCTATTAAACACTTTGAAAATGCATCCTAGACCTCCTGAAAGACTAAAATTACACTTCCACAACTTCTATTCCGTCCCAGCGACAAAGCCTGTAAAAGTGTATCTGTTCTCCTTCCCAAAAATAAAGGTAAAAATAAAAGATGAATGTCATTATCACACCTTGAAAGCACTGGATCCGGGCTGCTGTTGCTTTGTTGCAGGGTTCTGGTGATCAGTTGCCATAGTGAACCAGGATGGGAGTGAAGAACTTTAATATAGAGATATATTTTAGTGCAGAAAGAAGGGAGAACAAAAAAGTTCAAGAATATATTTACACATTTGGATGAAATACATTAAAAATTTTAAACAGCTGCACATTTATGCATTTTCTTCCAGAATGCTGCATGCAACATTTTAACACAGCAAATAAGGAATTTAAAAAATAAAGACAAAGAGAGGTGCATGGGGTTCTCTTACCAGCTCTGGGTTGTGCCAGTCTGTATTGTGTGGCACGGGGGGCGGAATATATAGAGCTGCCCCAGGGGTGGAAACTCTGCCAAAAAACTCCTCTCTGCTCACTGCAAACTCACAATCGGGCCCTAATAGGTTGGCTGGACAGACGGATGGACTGATGGAATATTTTGGGGAAGGAGGGGCGGTGAAGTGATGCGAGTCAATGCATTCCCTCAATCCAACCCCCCCCCTCCTCAAACCCACAAAACACCACCCTCGGTGACCGCCATGCTCCCCTCCTCTCCACCTCCTCCTCCCTTTTTTAATGCGCTGCAAAGTTATTTCATTAGTTGTCAATTTCGCCCAGCCGCTCTTTGTTCACTATCCCATGATTCAGCACAACTCGTGCCAAAGTTGGTGGATTCACAATGAGGCCGGCCGGCAAAACGTGTGGCTAGACATGAGAGAGAGAGAGAGAGAGAGAGAGAGAGAGAGAGAGAGAGAGAGAGAGAGAGTGAGACAGAGAGAGAGAGAGAAAAGAGATTCCATTTTTTACACTCATCACAAAATGATGTGGCTAAATTATTTTAAGAAATTTACTATTTTGCTATAAAACTAATAACGTCACCTATTACAACAATAATTACTTTCATTTTTTATTTTTTAATCTTTAGCTTTATTTGTGTAACCATCTGTGCCAGATAATTGTATGGCCGGCAACCTCATCTTCAGTTCTCCGCTGTTTAAAAGGTGCACTGTTTATGAAAAGCAATTGTTTATCTTGTGGAAACAAGTTATTATCTTGTGCTCAGAAATTATCTTGCTGGAAAAAGTTGTAATCTTCTGCTCAGCAGTTAGTATTTTTGTGTGTTCAAATTATTATCTTGTGCTTGTAAGTTATTTACTTAGTATTTTGTCCACACAAATTATTTAGATTGTGTGCAGAAGTTTTCCGCATCTTGTGGGATTAAGTTATTATCTTTTTTAAGTGTTAAGTTTTTATCTTGAGGGAGTATGTTGTGGAAATGTTTCATTAATAAGAAAAGAAAGTATTAAGTATTCTCTTCTCTTATGTCACAGCAACTATGAATAAGCCATGATGGGACTTAAGTAAAGATCGGGGCAGGTGGGTAAAAATTCAGATTAACTTTAAATATCTTGCTGCATATCAAACACTTATGACACTTAAATGATTTGTTTCAAAATTGGAATCAAGCTCAAGGTGTGTTTTACATTTTGATAAATAAGGCCCCCTTGTGGTTCTCTTTATAGTGGCTATTTTAACATTCCCTTACTGTCTATTAAGAAACATAAACTACTGTTCAATTGAAATTGATTTCAGTTTGCCTGACATCTCTTTTAAGGGGATTTTAGAGGTTTGTTTTGGCCAGTTTTATTTATTAAAAGGTTAAAACATTGACACACACAAACACACACACCAGTTTACACCAATGGTGATGGTTAAATTTACACTGTTTATCTTGGAGATTCCAGAGACGGTTTAAAACATGAAGGGACTTAACAAGACAGATGGACACAACTGGTGTCATGAGTCCTGTGGTCTCCCTCAGAGTTCTGCGGTCAGACCTTTTGGTCTCATGGAATAATGAAGAATTTGGGAAACGTTCAGAATTTAGAGTTTTTTAATCCCATAAAGTCAGCTTTTTAATCCCAGGTTTTTTATTATCTTGTGCGCACAAGTTAATTATCTCCATTATTTGACGTGTATCTGAAGTCCTTTAAGATCATTTATAATTTACACATCTTGTGAGAACATACTTCTATCTTGTGCACACACGTTATTTATCTTGTGAGACGTTTTCTGTAATAAATTGTGTGGTTGTTGCCTTCTATTGATGCTGCATGATTGAAACATACCTATCTATATCTTCTTGGGAAATGCTGGTGAATGAGGCACAGATTCTTTTACTGTATTTTTTCGCCAAACCCTTTTTTAAATGAGAAGAAGATCACCTCGTTTAGTACTGCGTTTTCGTGCAGTTAAGAAATGGACACTGAAGCGCGTTTCGAGACGTGCCCTTGGATCTGCTTTAAATATAGAGTCCCAGTTTTTTCTCGCAGTTTTTAGGAACTCGGAGCGCGATGCAGCATCGGTTGTGGTATTGGTGTCTTATTTTGATCTTGCACGACTTTTTGTCCCAAAAATCGACTTGGACACGCCCTGAACTGAGTCGTTCCGAACCACTTACATCCCTTTTTTAAATAGAATCCCAGATTTCTCGAGCAGGTTTTTGGGAGCTGGGAGCAGAATGCAGCAGCATCGGTGGAGGACTGCGCTTTTCTCTCTCTTTCTCATGTTAAGCCTCAAATTTGGCCAAAGTTTTCCACCCTACGGGTACGAGGACGACGACGAGCTGGACGAGGATTTGGCAACTTTTGACTATTACAAAGCCACGGAGGAGGACGTGGACGCGGGCTTTGGGAAGACGCGGGGAGCGTGTGAGGGCGGCTGCGCGCCGGAGCTGTGCCCGGAGACGCGCGGCTGCAGAGCGGGGCTGGTGCGGGACGCCTGCGGCTGCTGCTGGGAGTGCGGTAATTTGGAGGGACAGCCGTGCGATTTGGGGAACACCAGCGTTTATTATGGCTTGTGTGGGGAGAAGATGGAGTGTAAAGCTGAGCCGGACCGGGATGGGGACGGTGATGGGTTCGAGGACCGGGTTGAACCGCAGTGTGTTTGCGTGTCTCAGGAGCCTCTATGTGGATCCGACGGTGAAACTTACATGAACAGCTGCAAATTTAATGAAGCTCGATTCTCCAAACCTGACCTCAACACCACCGAGGGACCGTGCAGGACGGGTAAGAGAACATACTTACAGCTACACTCTTAGAAAAGATGTTAGTGGACACAAACTGTATTGGGACAATAGACTATTAACACAGTGAAAGTGTCAAGAAAGTCAACACAAAGATGTGAAAACATGTATAATATTAACACCTGCTGTCCTTGGTTAAACTTTGTGTTGAATGCTGTGAACAAATTTTAATACATTATAAAACTACACAACTGTGTGTTAAAGATCTGACTTTTTCCAACGCAATTATATTAAACATTAACACGAAATGTGTCAACTAAAGTGCTAGACATGCCTTGTGTAATTTTTCTTCACATTTGTTCTATGAGTGTATATAGTATATAAACATAGAAAATAAAGAAAATCTACTCATAAGGTTTGTACAGTGGACAGTGACTGTACATGTGTATATTACAGTAGAACACCGTAGAAACTATGCATTTAAAGTGCAGTGTGCGATGTTTCAGAATGAACAAATCCAGTTCTTTAAGGTAGATGGGAGACATATAAGCTTAAAGCATAAATGTACATATACTGTAAGCATACAGTGTGAAATGGAAGGTTGTGACAATATAGAAGAGTTTACGTGAGTTTGAGTTATATGAATAAAGTTCTATGAAGTTCACTGTTCATACCAAAAATCCCACATGAAATGTATTTTGTGCTTGTATGAATACATTATGAAATTTTCATGTTATAACATGTTGATTTAATCAGAGTTTGAGATTTGCTAATTACAAGTAGCGACGCTGCTATCGTTTTTCCAGTAGCTTATGGGTAACTGTTAAGCTACTTTTAATAGCAGCATGTAGCTTGAAAAAGTGGCGTTTAATAGTAGCTTCTCCAACACTGTATTTAATGCACATGTGGCACCATATTTATGTTGGTTTATATCACCACATTAACTATCACCTGTGTGAAAGGATGGAAATCTATAATTATGAACTTCAGAGAACAGCAGACGATTTAAATTACATTGTTAAGTTATAAGGTCAACCTCTGAAATGAAACAAGTTGGCATTCTACAGCAAAACACTCTCGTTCTTTCTCTCTCGTTTGCTTGCAGACGTTTTTGCCTCTAGTGCCTTGGTGTCTCACAAGTGTTTTCCTCCTCAGACCTTTAAGTGCCTGTGTTTTGGGAATGCTGGACTTTCTGGGACCTATAATTTTCCTGCTGGCTTTCAAAAGGAGATTTATGACCTTAGAACAGCTGCACCAGTCAGACGTACAGGGTTACTCCAGGGTTTAGTTGGAGGGAAAAAAACGGCATCTGAACATGAAGACGTCTGATCTGTCTCTTTTATCTCTCTTTCTGTAATAAGTTCCTGTCATCAAGGTCCCTCCCCGTAATTTGGTGAACGTGACGGGCAGCAGCGCCGTGTTTCTCTGCGAAGTGTTTGCCTTCCCCATGGCTCTTGTGGAGTGGAGGAAAGATGGAAAAGAAGTCATTTTACCTGGAGATGATCCTCATGTCTCAGTTCAGGTACACGGTATATATTAGGGATGGGCGATACGTCCTAAATATCAATACAGCTTTACTTGCTTTACTTGCTTTACTTTTTGACCTCATTGTTAATTTTTGCACTGTAAATATGCTCAAAAATTTAAGTTCGAATCTGTTTTAAAATGAAAGAGTAAAGTGTGTTTGACTAATTGCTGTAAGGTAACAGTATTTAAATTTTTACTTGAAGAGGTGGTGGTTTTAGTGGTAGGTTACTTGTATATGAACCAACAGGTCATGGGTTTGAACCCTACTTCCAGCACTACCACCACAACCAAATGTTACTCCTGCATTTGACCCTTCCATGAAGGAGCAGTCATAACAAAAAACCTGTCTTTAATTCTTTTTTCTATGTCATTTCACTTTATACTTTCTATGTTCTAACTCCTTATATCTTGATATGAATCATATAGTTATGTGGTTTTACCTTATGTCATTTCACTTCATTGTTCTACACACATGCACAGACTCTGCTGATGGTCAGTGCTGACCCTTTTGTGCTATTTTGTGCTTGGACCCCACTTGTTGCCACTTGTGGCTATATTTAGAAATGCTTTTCTTTCTTTCTTTCTTAATTTTTCTCATAGTCCAGAGGAGGTCCTCAAAAGTATGAGCTCTCCAGTTGGTTGCAGATTGAAGAAGCCAGTCGGGCCGACTCGGGCACCTACAGATGCATCGCCAGAAACCAACTGGGCAACGTCTCAGCCACAGCAGTACTGGGAATTTTGCCGCCAGGTATCACATTTTCCTGTGGATATCACAAGAGATGTCACATGTATTCTCTCATATGCATGTACCTTGTCTCAGACCAATTTTGTTTCTTTTTAATTTCTCAAGATGAGATGTCAGCCTACATAGAAGAACACACCAAAGAGCTAACGGGATACGATCCGATGAGATATTACGATGGAGACTACTACTGACTGAGGAGATGCGACCCCAAAAATACAAATAAACGTTGCCCTTTCTCCGAAGATACTTTCTCAGCAGGAAATGTTTTGAAGTATGCATGGCAGAAACTCCAGCAGAAGTCTGTGAAAACAGTTCCTGCTGACTTTCAAGGGCTATAACATCTGGACCTGCAAACAGAGAACTTTGTGGGGGGAACACTCCAGCTCCCTTGTGTGAAATCCCATGGCAAGGTCTACTGAGGCGAAACAAAAACACACAGACAACCAAAAGAGACATACATAGGTGGAGAGAAGAGGGAGGAAGGGAGGGTTTGGAGTCACCCTCACTGGGCCTGGATGCAGTTTGGAGGGTTTATCTTTGGAAGAGTGAGAATGAAAGTCTCTTTTGTTTTAGTGGCTGCTTCCTCTTGCGACCAGCTGTATTAAAAACGTCTGGTTCTACAAACTGAGAGCGCATTCCAAAACCTCACAAAGAAAAGTGTCACCATTTATGCTTTTAGGTTTTATCCGTCCCGCTGCAACTCTGTCTAACTCTGCATTCTACATTTTCATGCGCCTTACCGTGCGAGTGCCAAAGTCGTAACATATCCTGTTCCCCTTCTGGAATGGAATGTGTATCTGTGTGTTCATGTATTTTTCCATATGTGGCATCTCTCTCGGCGGATGAGGGTATGAGACCGAGAAGTTGCGTTTCTCTGAGTTCCGCAGCTGTTTTCGTTTAAGCTTCTGTTTTAAGATCTGATCGCAGACGCTCAACGTTTCTTTTCATGTGCTTACACGGTGCAGTCTCGCCTCTGCTTTAATGCAAACATGAGTTACTGTGGAGTAGATATGGACGTAATCTTCTGACCCAATGATTTTCTGTCTCTTTCATCAAGTGCTTAAAAAATGCTCATGAATATTGTTGTATTTAAATTTTTATTCTGAGTCTGAAGTGCAGACAAGAATATTTATATTGATATGTACATTATATAATGTGACTTATGAGAATACATCATTAAAAGCTGAAAGATGTTTACATTTTTAATACAAGGGACCTGCAGTTAAACCTTTCATGTTCATCTTGACTTAAACGAAGACTATGACCAAGTACTTTTGCGGTACCGTTCTTTTGAACATAATAGGTTTAATAAAAGAGTAGAAATGAAACAAGACCTCTGGGCCTGTTTGTATCCCTTCTGCAGATTATTCAACTGTTAAAGTGATTTGGTCAGATCTGAAAACAATTCTTGCAAACCGCTTTATGGAAGAGTCTGATCTCAAGACGGAAGCAGTAGTAAAGCAAAAAACCCTTGTGTTGGAACTGAATCTGTGCTGTCAAACTGTGTTTAAAACACAGATAGTTCTAGTACTTTACATTTTCCACTGGGTTTGGAAAACAGGAGAAATAATTAGGGGGTTGTATGAAAGCCCAGAGGTTGCAGCCCAGAGGGGCTTCCCTCTCTCTCTCTCCTCAAGCATTCACTAATATCCTGTGAAATGAAAAGACATTACTGGCACAAAAAAGGGGGCAGAAGCCAGACAGTTCCTGCACTCAATTTCAGGCATTTTCCTTCCAAGATTATTTACACAAGCAAGGCAGTGTGAAAGCAGATTGTTCCACTGCTTATAATGAATATTTCATGAAACTGCAGGGAGAGTGCAGTTTGATGCAGTATTCCTGTTGGGAAATAAATCCACAATCTCCAAGGATTAGCATTTTTCCAATTCCAATTTTTCCAGATAATTCCCTAATAAAATGATCAAATAAATTGCATGTTGCTTTTTTCAAACAGATGTGTTGTAACAGATTGATTTTTATTTGCCGTTAAAAATGGCCATGGAGGCAGGGCAGGGGAGCTTCTCACTGTGGCTCTGGAAGAAGGATTGGGTTCAGTTCCCCGCTGGCACAAGGCATTGAAGTAATTAAGTTGATTCCTAAGTGAGGAGGAAATGTGGCGGAAAAGGTATTTAACCTGTGTGGAAAAGGTACAGTCCTGTCCAGGCCCAGTGGCCTAATGGATAAGGCATCAGCCTTCGGAGCTGAGGATTGTGGGTTCGAGTCCCATCTGGGTCAAATTATGCATGACGAATAAATGTGGCCCGCTTTTAAGTAACAAACTGTAAGTTATGAGATTTTTAGCAGCTATACTTGCTACTACGGCTGTATTGATCTTGTAATGAGTTTGGAATGATAATAAGAGGTATGCATGTGATGGGGTTTATATTTTAGTCATGGTCAGTGTTGGGGAGTGACGGAATACATGTAGCGGCGTTACGTATTTAGAATACAAAATATGAGTAACTGTATTCTGTTACAGTTACCGTTTAAATAGGTGATAATTAGAATACAGTTACTTTGTTGAAATAAATGGATTACACAGCGGTCTTTTCCTGTTTCATATGTTAGGCTATCCCCTCTCTATCCTCTAATTTGCAGGATGTGATTGCTACATTCATGTAGCTGTAAAAAGCATGACAATATATTAAGTAATCCAAAGTATTCAGAATACCTTACTCACATTGAGTAACTTAACAGAATACGTTACAAACTACTTTTTGGGGCATGTATTCTGTAATCTGTAGTGGAATACATTTTTAAAGTAACCTGAACTAATTTCAGCTTGATGTTGCTGAGAGGGTCCTGCAAGTGGCCCAGCAACAACCCGGGATTCGAAATATCCCTTGGACTATTTTTGTATCTTTGCTTCTTTAAATAACTAACAACTCATCTTGATCTATTGCTTGTTGTACATTAAATGTTTGTGCGCTCGGTCGCCCAGAGGAGGATGGGGTCCCCCTCCGAGTCTTGGTTCCTCTCAAGGTTTCTTCCTACTAGAGGGAGTTTGCCACTGTCGCCTCAGGCTTGCTTGTTGGGGGGGTTTAGGCCGGTTATATGTAAAGTGCTTTGTGACAATGACTGTTGTTAAGAGCGCTATATAAATACATTTGAATTGAACTGAATTAAACCTCCCCAACACTGGTCATGGTGTAGTCAGGACTGGATGGACGCGGGTTAATGGAGACCTCAGATTCAGATGAATCCCCGAGTGACTTAATTAATATTAGGCGGAGTGATACGTGGTGCGGAGGCTTGATCTATTGGTAGTATTTACTAGGTGATGCGGTCGTGCTTGTTGGGATTTTAGACGTTATTAAAAGAAAAAAGCTAAAGAATTAGCTCTAAAACGTTACCAGCGTTACAGTAGTTGTGTTTTATGAGCAACGCGGCAGGTTTCAGGGCGTTTATATCTTGCGTATTCCAGTCGTCGTCGAGTTTTTAACTGACAGGAAAACGAGGAACTATTTGACGCTCTAAATGATCACACCAACATGGCGTCTGGCGTTCGCTCGGTACCTTCAGCAGTCGCCCATCGTCACACAATCTGCATTTTACGATTTGACGTCACACCTAATCATTATAAATAACTTTACTTTTTCTTGATGGTGTTGTTTGAGTGTGTGGTTAATGGTTTGCACATGTTAATAAAGGTGCTGGAGCATGACGCAGCTTTTAGGCAGTCAGGACTGTGTGGAGAGTCTCCGGAAAGATCTGATCGATCTGCAGGGAACCGTGGTGGACGTGTTCTCCAGAACCGGAGCAGTGCTTTACCCTTCGTGGAAGTTTCCTGATAAACTTTCGTGCAGTTTGGATTTGGTGAATCTTCTGGAGCAGTACGATTATGTAGAAGGTGAGACGGAGATGAACCAGCTTTCACACGTCGTGCTGTTAGAGCTGCTCATTGACAGGTGAGTGCTCAGGTAAATACGACACGTCTCACTTCTGTAAGGCTAAAATGGTGTGTGTGTGATAACATTTACGTCAGGTGAAATTACACTGCAAAAAATCTAAATCTGTACAAGTGTAATTGACTTGAATTCAGCATTTTAATCTTGTTACACCATTTTTTGGATTTATTTTCTTGGTAAGACTGAATATTGTTTAGATTATTTGACTTGTTTCAAGAAGATTTATCTTGAGTTATCCTACCTAGGTAATACAACTAATTTTGAGCAGTTTTTTCTTAAAACAACCTACATTGGTAAAGGAGTTGTGTTAACAGGTAGACTGTAAGTATATTTTTACTTGTTTCAAGAGAATTGGAGAAAAAACTAGTATATTCTGCTTAATTTAAGTTGTGCTTAGTCTTTGAGTATTTTTTTTCTTGTTTTAAGAAATCTTAGCAAGTGCAATTTTCTTGCTGCACTGGCAGATAATTTTGCTTGAAATAAGTATTTTTTTTTCCCAAAAATAATAATTTTTTCTTATGTTTAAAAAGGCATTTTTTGCAGTGTAGTCATTGACTAACCCTTTCAGGATCTAGAGGCTACAATCCATTATTAACCTAATTATCACATAATTTTGCACATGCATAATTACTTCATTTGGTGATAAACAGAACAATGTATTTTAAAATAACATAAAATAAATGTAGGGGTGTGACATGCAGATTCGTCAAGTCAAAGTCCTGGTGGGAGTTCAGTTTTACATGCTAGAAGCCAGACTATCACATCACTGCATTTTTGAGAACTTAAGTGTGTTGTTTTGTGTGTGTTCCAGGCTGATGCTGCTCTTGCAGAGTTTTAATGTCTACACAGAAATGATTTTGAGGGGTCAGAGAGCTGGAAATCCTGGCCAAGCTGGACCATCTGTGTCTCTTGGCCCAGTTGTGAAGCGATACTGGAACAACTTGGTTCAGCTCAGCAGCCAGAAACAACAAATGGTGAGCAATCAGATGTACTGCTTTCATTACTGACGTAGGGTTAGTTTAAATCTATTTCAGTAGAATTAGATTCAATAATTATTTTTTTGTGATTATCTACCCGATGTTAAGCTTGATGTATCGAAACAAAGAGGCAGGGGTGAGTTCATACGGCAGTTTCCGTCTTCCGAATGCCAGCACTGCTCCTCACACTCAGACTCCGACACCTCGACGTCCACCAGAGCGGCGCACAACCCCAAAATCCCAAACCGCCGTAACGCCATGATGAATGCATCTCTCACACTTAAACACAAGGCACCAAACTTCTCCAAGTCCTGCCCCAAAATCTCTGGCCCCGCTCCGAGCAGGGTGGCACCACCTGCGGGAGAGGTGAGGACTCGCACCTGCAGCGTGAGCTGTCAGACAGTGGAGTCGGCCCTGGCGCCGTGCGAGACGTGTACCTGCGTACAGGTGAGCCTAAAGGAAAGTGCTAGTGCGGTGGTGTTGATGTACCGCTCTCTGGGACTGACCTGCTCGCTGCAGCACCTCCTGGTGGCTCTGGAGGACACGGTGCAGCCGGGACGCCTCTCCGCCTGCAACGTGCAGCAGTGGGCAGAGATACAGCGCAGGGACATGGGCCGACTGGGCGAACACGTCATGGAGGTGAGAACCAAGTTTCATGTGTATTTTTAAATCCCATTAGATATACTGTATATAAGTCTCATATAATAACAGTTGCTGTTTCTTTGTGAAATGCAGATACAAGAAGCTGCAGAAGCTCTGAAAGACAGACTAAGTAAGACTGAGGAGGAGAAGGAGAGACTGAGAGAGCAGCTTAAGCAAGAGGACGAGTCGGCCAAGAAAGAGAGGGGGGAGAGGAGGAGGAGAGAGGAAGAGTGGGAGAGTAAACTGCAGGAGGTGAAGGAAAAGGGAAAGCAGGAGGAGAGGAAGCAGCAGGAGCAGCAGGAGGAGTTGAGGAGAGGTGCAGGATCTATGATTTACACAATTCCACACATCACTTCAGTCCTAAACGTGCCCTGTCCGGATCACTCGTTCTGAATGGTATTTTTATTTCAGGAGCAGCAGCTTTGGAAAAGAAAATCCATGAACTGACGGAGCAACTGAAACTACACACAGAAGCACAGAGGAGTCTCGGTAAGCTCGCTGCTGATCAGATTTACTGCCTGTAGATTAGATTCCAGTTTGATTTGAACATTTTTGTGGCTTAAAAACTGAGATAGGAGCCGAACTGAGGCTTAAAAACGAGATGTGACTGAATTGTGGATTAAAAAGTGAGGTACGAACTGAATCTTGTCATAAAAAGCAAGTTACGAACTGGTGCTATGAACCAAAACATGGCTTAATTATTGGAATTTTAATAATGTTTTAAAAAATGTAATTGATATATGACGTGTTATATATATTCTTAAGAAATGAACTGTGTCTAAAAAGCTGAGGTAGAAACTGAATTGTGGATTAAAAACTGAAGTAGGAACTGAACCACTGTGGACTGAACTGTGAATCTGCAGAATCACTAAATCCCTACCTTCACCCACCGACTCTCTGTGCAGAACGAGAGAGGGAGTCTCTGCTGGAAGCAGTGCACCGCCTTCGTCAGCTGGAGGAGAGGAGGAAGAGTCTGGAGGTGGAGCTGAGCAACACACACACCCTGCTGGAGAAGGAGAGAGCCAAATGCAACAGCAGCCAGCACCAAAACCAGGTGTGTGTTCTCTCATCACCTCAAGCATTTCACTTGAAACTGTTTGTTGAGATATATCTATGTGTGTGTGTATGTGTTTCAGGCGTTCCAGGTGAAGCAGCAGGCTCTGCTGGAGCGCGTAAGTGCTTTGTTCCAGCAGTGTGAGGATCTGCAAACTCGTCTCCAGGAGTGTGAGGACAAGCGAGCCGAGCTCACCGACACACTCACACACATCACACAAGAGAGAGACGTGCTGCATCACCAACTCACACAGCAAAAGGTAAAACACTCTCTCATAAAACAAGAACAAAGGGGAAGTTTATGGATGTTTTCATCTGAGCGTGGGATGTCTTTGCACAAGTATGAGAAATGTATCGCGCTCATAAAATGTTTTCACATGCTCGTGAGGATGTTTTTGCCTGAGCGCGACAGGGTTTCTCGTGAGCATGAGTCATATCCCCCCCCAGCCCTAATGCACTGGTGGTGGTGGTGGTGGAGGTCTAGTGATTAGGATGCTTGCCTCTGGACCAAGAGGTCATGGGTTTGAATCCTACCCAACCTACTGCCATCACTGGGTCCCTGAGCACCCCGAGTTGCTGCAGTGAGAAATTAGGAAAAAATTACCTACTGACTTTACAGTTTAGTGGTCTTTCTGTCAGTCTCTGTGTCTCTGCTCTCCTCCAGTCTCAGTGTGTCGCCCTGCATAAGGAGAAGGACCGGCAGCGAGAGCGAGTGTGTGAGCTTGAGGAGTGTGTGTCTCGTCTGAATGAGGACTTGGAGCATGCGGGCGAGAGAGAGAGGACGCTGGTGGCCTTCCCCGAATTTAAACAGCAGACTCGCCGACAGGCCAGACCGCAGGGTGAGATGTTGCTAGTTTTCTGCTGGGTTAGAATTGACATGAGGGATGCACGATAATATCAGAATCGGCCAGTAAGTGCTATGATATATTTATTGTACGTGGGAAAGGTAGCGCTTGTGTCAGGCATGTCCAACGGTGGGATTTTATACGACCCGCGCCTTCTGTCTTAAAATGTATGATGTTATTTTGTGCCAAAATTCTGAGCACACAGTGGAGCGTTCACCAGCAAAATCTCTCGTCTTTACGCTCAACTCTGCTGCACACGAGAAGACAGTGTTGCCTCACTTAGTGAATGTGAGCTCACACATGGGCTGTGTCCCGAGCCATGTACTACTGCACTTAATAGTATGGTAGGTAAGGAGCTCTTATCATACTTTTCTATGTGGTAGTATGCATCTCAGGAAGCAGCCGGGGTTGTAACACTAGGTAGTGCACATGGAGAGTCACCCTACTTGACTTCGTACACTACATAGGGCGGGAATAGACTTTTTCTTAAAATGTTGTGCACTACGCTAGAAATGCTGTGCCCTCGCTCCACACTTTCACGCTCGTTTGACTTGTTGCTGTGTTAGAAATGTCAGAAACCCACGACCTCTTGGTCCAGACACGAGTACCCTAACCCCTAGACCACCTTGTCTGCAATAGAAACACTTGATCTGTATGTATTTTTAACTTTCCTACTTGTCCAGGTTCGGGAGACGTTTTCCACGACTTGGAGCAGCAGATGAAGGCCAACTGCATCCGGATCAGACTGCTGGAGAAAGAGAACGCGTCTCTGAGCAACAACCTGGCCAAAGTCAAATTCGCTCATCCCGACGCCCGTCTTGCAGACACCCCGAGCAGCCAGGTCCAGGGAGAACTCGCCGGCGTCCCCATTCCCACCAACCTGGAAAAGGGAGACGGCGGCGGCTGCGTGGCAACGACAGTGACGGCGGCCACGTGGAGGACGTGTCCGTCTTCATCGTCCGCCTCCAGACCTCACAAACCAGGCCTGCACATTCCCGCGGTCTGCCTCCCGATAAAACCCAGCGCCGAGGAAACCTACAACAACATTCGCCGAGCGGCTCGCGTGTGCTCCGCCGGGGTTCGCCGCAGGAGGAGGTGATGTCACGACGGCTGGAATCGCGCGTGCCGTCGACGTGGGACGTTCACGCCGGTAACGAAAAGCTATGATACTGATAAGTTACTGGAAAAAGTAGATTTAGTAGCATAGTTACGTTGGAAACTGTGTATATTAATGTGACACAAGGAAAAACAACTTCTTTATTTTTGTTTATTTCAATATAAAATTACAAGGCAATTTAAAAGTGGACACAACCAAAACATTTCCCCAAAAACTGCATAGAATAATAAAGTACAAAACACACACACACACACACATGCATGAACACACACTCACACCAGCGCTCCATAACGTAAAATTATGGCTACATTTTCCTCCTTTAACACTTCCTCACACACACACCCCAAAAAATGTAATTTGAGGTGATAATATTGTTTATAAATCTTGAAATTCAAGTGAGACTTTATGGCGCTCGTCTTAAAATTTATAATACAGTTTATTTTATCGTTAGCATCATTAGCGTTCAGGATAGAGTCGAATTTTAATTTAAAATAAGTGGAATTTTGGAGGAAAATGACGGGAAATTCACTTTATTTTTACACCTATAACACACACACTAGGGCTGTGATATGATGAACTATATTGGTTAACGAAATTAAAATTCATATCGTACTTGTTTATTTCCTGGTGTTACATAATACACTGTTTACAGCAATATGTGTTGATGCTTTGAATGGGTTTGCAGTAGTCACCATGGCAACACGTGGATGCGGACACCCCAGACTAGTATGGTGTTATAATTGTGTCTTAATTATGAGCACGGAAATCTGGTGTCTGTGTGCGTTCAACTCGTCCGGCACGCAACTCCACTTCTATATGAGGTTTTGATGATATCACACAGCCCTTACGCACACACACACACACACACAGTAATGCATGTTAAAATATAACAATATTAATAAATGTCAACGAGACAGAACACTCTGAAATGGGAAATAAAGACGGCCCTTTAACTCACCACGTTACCGAATAAACTATAATAAAGCAGGAAATATAAACAAGGTCCAAAACACATTCATGATGCAGCGTCAGACGTGTGACGAGTCTGTTTGTACTAACAGGACGTGGTGAACCGTCTAACATAAACCAAAACACGCCAGCGGGCCCTGATGATGCAGTGAAGCACGACGGCACAACGGGAAAAATCCAAAAATCTGGACAAAAAGGTCAGAAAATCTCAGATTGGAGTTCTACATTTACGAGAAAGGGCTCAGTTGTTCTCTAACGCTGTAAAGTCAGCATTACTGAGGAACAAACAGACATGCGCTGAGCTTTACGTCAGAAATTTATTGTGAAATTTATGAGAACGAAAAAGTAGATATTCGCAGCAGTTTTTTAGTCACTCAAGTTGAGAATAAACTTGTAAACGTTGGATATTTTATAAGATTAAAGTGGTACATTTTCGAGAAAAACGGTCAGATATTTTCTAAGATCATTAATTCATACATTTGCGAGAAACTTGTGAATTTGGACGTTTTACTCAAAATGTTAGATTTTACCAAGCAAGAGACTTTACGCAGGATTTTTTTTCTTGTAATTTTACGACTTCAATTGTGACAATTTGGATTTTGTTTTAAATGAAATTTACAACTTTACAATTTCAGAGAATGGGTTTTTGTTCTTGTGAATGTATAAATTTAATCAATTCACTTGTTTCTAACACGTTTAACTTAAATCTCAGAAAGTTCATTTTTTTTGCAGTTGTGTGACTTCATAATTCCAAAGAATTTCCACGTTTTTCCTTTTAATTTACAGGTTAAACATTTCAGAGAATATCTAAAAATGTAAAGTTTTTTGCTTGTAAATTTTTACTTCCAAATCTCAGATATTTGGACTTTGTTTTTCATAATTTACAACTTCACAATTTCAGAAACTTTTAAGAGTTTTTTCTTGTAAATGTACAACTGAAAATTTAGTCAGAAATTCTAAACGTCCTCTTGGAAATTTCTCTGAATGTGATCCCCTCTCTTAGCTCGTACCTCATTTACGTATTTTTAATTCTTCTGTTTTCCCGCTACGCCGGCATGATGAAGCATATTTTCCTCCGAGTCCGAACAACGCCCAACTACGTTTTAACCAGCATTTCACCGCTTTTTCCTCCGTCAGCAGCAGCAGCAGCGCATCAACGTGGACCTTCCCGACATTCCTTTTGCGCTCCCGGCGTTCCGCCGCTCAGTACGGATACGGGGCAACTGAGATGACGATGATGAAGGTGGAGCGGTAAGCCACGCGGCCGTGCCGAGTCAGCGTTGTGGCCCGAACCCGGATCCGGATCAGTCCTGGCCGGTCCAGACGCCGCGCGGTGAAGATCACGCCCCTCCCGGCCTCGTCCCGGATCCCGAACCACCGCTCCAGCTCTTTCACCCCCTCCTCACCCTCTTCCTCCACGATGCTGAAGGAGGTGCGCTCCTGCAGCGTTCCCGACTCGGAGAAGGCCGAGAGCCGGATCACGTCGTGCCGAGCCGGAATTCCCAGCGGCAGCGTCAGCAGCTTGTACTGCAGGATTTGGGACGACGCTCCGGCCACGCAGTCCTGAGAACACGGCATGTAGCACGTCCTGCAGAGCAAACGGTTACTCTTTAGACCCAAAATGTGGACGTACATTTGCTGTCATTTTAAATGATTAATTATTAATATTGAGTTCTCACTGTTGAGCCACAAATACCTTTAATAAAAAATTCATAATTATCTTGATTAGAGTTTTCATTTAGAGTCGTTATAACAAAGTATTTAAATGTAATGTTTATCTATTGAAATTAAAAAAGACTTAATAGAACCTAGAACTTAATACGAACCTTTAATAAAACTATTCTAATTACAATGACAATTTTTGCAAATTGAGAAACAATTTTAATAACAGTATTAATAATGGCTATTCAAATTAAAAATGCATTTGGCAGGCTGTCTACAAACACATTAAAAACTTAATTTTATTATTAATTATTAACTTATTACTATTCTAATTTAAAAAAGCAATTTTTCACAAACAAAATTCAAAGATTTGCTGCAGAAAAATCCAAATGTTCAAGATTAAAATGATACATTAACGAGAACAAAAACGCTGTAAAATTGTAAGGTTTTAAACAAAAAATATTTTGTTTTAATAACTATTCTAATTTCATTTGCGTTTAAAAAGTCTAAAATCATGATAATGGAAAAAGTCTGGAATTTTGCAAATGAAAAATGAGTTGAAAACGCTGGATCAAGGTGTGGTGGTCAGCGTGAGACTCTTGCAAAGTGAGATCAGAATAAATCTTGAAGTTTGGTCAACATTTATCAGAGTTAAGTCAGACTTGTAGCGGCGTATATTTATGAAATATGAAGAGGGTTGACCCCGGACTGCCTCCTCTGCGGTAGCTGGAGGGACACGGCGTGTCCAGACACTGGAAGCTGCCCCTCGTGTTGAAACACATCTGGTTGGGTCCACACTGCACTCCCTGCTCCGTGCACTCGTCAATATCTGAACAAAGTTAAACTTTCAAACATTAGCCCAAACTGGAGGAAAAGTCAACGTCAACTTAACCGTCATATCATCTTTAACAAGTACACAGAGAGACGAGACGACGCGACTCCAGGTCCTACAGCGTACTAACAAGACTCATCATGCTCCGTTAAAAATAGTTACGGACAACCGTAATATTACATTCATGAGAAACTCCAGGATTTTAATTATCCACAAAAAATCAGAGCTGCACGATATGGAAATTATAGACCGATGCCAATATTCGATATGTTTTACGCTCATATCTGCCAAACCCGATAAATGAGGAAGGCAGAGCTGCGTGTGTAAAGACGAGATCACTCAGTGTAAAGACACTCAGAATTCACTCACAAAAATAACTGACATTTCTAACAAAGCACCAAAGCAGAGTGGAGCGAGGACGGAGCATTTCCAGCGTAGTGCACAACATTTCAAGAAAATGTCACTTCCCGCCCTATGTAGTGCACCAAGTCAAATAGGGTGTATGTGACTCTCCATGTGCACTACCTAGTGTGTAGAGAGCCGTTAAGCTACAACCCCGGCTACTTCCTGAGATGCATACTACCACATAGAAGAGTATGATAAGAGCACCTTACCTACCATACTATTAAGTGCAGTAGTACACGGCTCGGGACACGGCCCATGTGTGAGCTCACGTTGACTAAGTTTAGTAGTTAAACACGTTTCACGTGTGCAGCAGAGTTGAGCGTAAAGACCAGAGATGTTGCTGGTGAACGTTCCACTGAGTGATCAGAATTTTACCACAAAATAACACCACACATTGTAAGACAGAAGGCGCGGGCCGTATAACATCCCACCTCGGACTCCGGACACGCCGGACACAAGCGCTACCTTTCACACGGACAATAAATGCAGCAGCAAATATCAGCTGGAAATATCGGGTGAATCTAAGCACCGGCCAATTAAAGGGAAGTGATGGTGTTAAATCGGCATATGATGTTTGAACGTTAAATTTTGCTCATACCTTTGCATGTCCTCCCGTTGGGCAGCAGCTGGTATCCTGGAGGGCACAAACACTGGAAACTTCCCACGGTGTTCCTACACTCATGCTGGCACGGCTTTCTGAACACACACTCGTCAATATCTGCGGAGGGGTTGCAACACAAACTCTTATACGCACACGTATAACGTCAAAATGCATATACAATAATATAAAATGCAAATAATTTGTCAAGTTTATTTAAATGGCACATTTAAAATATCATTTTCTGGAGTAAACTGGTGTTGGTGAAAGTGGTGGTTATTTGTCATTGTGAACACACCACAGCACAGCACACAACCAAGCGTAACCTCTTCATTTGACCCATCCGTGAAGGAGCAGCGGGCAGCTGACATGGGCAGCACCCAGGAAGCAGTGCTTGGGGACGGTACCTTGCTCTTGAGTACCTCAGTGGTACCTTTACCTGTCCTGGGATTCAAACTGGCGACCTCCCGCTTACTGGGTGAACTCCTTAACCGTTACGCTACCAACCGCCCCGGGGACTTTATAACCTGCAATTTCGAAAACACAGTGTGTAAACTCACCCACGCAGGTGCCGTCTTTACTGGTGAACCCTAGCGGGCAGCCGTGGCGCGGGCTCCGCGACGCACCCTGCTGCTCGGGCTGGATTTTGGTGAAGTACGGCCGGCTGAGAGCGGCCGACACCAGCTGCGGCTGCAGCCTCGCCCTGACCCGGCTGGCGTTGCCGTAGAAATGGCCCCTCTCCAGCCCCGCGCAGGACCGCCCGTCTCCTAGCAACACAGTGCCCGGGGGGCAAAGGCAACGGAAACTGCCTGGAACGTTCCGGCACTGATGGGCACAAGGGCCGGGCACCTGGGCACACTCGTCGATATCTGATGAAGCGGAAAGAAAATGTGATTACAAATGCAGTTAAACTGTATAATTCACTGTGTGTGTGTGTGTGTGTGTTCATGTATTTATCACATTGTGGGGACCTTTTTGTCCCGTAAAATCACTTTTATCTGTTTTTTGGGGTTTTGTGGGGACATTTGAGAGGTCCCCATGAGGAGACATGACTTTATAGAAAATATGCTTGTTTTATTTGAGAAACTAAAAGAGGTAAAAGATGTGCTTTTGGTTACTGAGGTTAAGGTTAGGATTAGGATTAGGTGTAGGTGTGAAATTATGTACTTTAGTCATTATGGGAGTCTATGGAAAGACCTCACAAAGATAGTAATACAAGACTCTGTGTATGTGTGATATATGATGTAAATCTAATTTTATTTCATATTTTATGAATTGTGTGGATGTCTGTGCGCTCGGTTCTCTCACCTGTACAGGGTCGTCCCACGCCTTGTGAGCGATAACCTCGGGGACAAACACAGCTGTAACCACCGACCGTGTTCTGACAGATCTGACTGTAGCGGCACATGTGAGTTCCGTCCTGACACTCATCAATATCTGTAATATACGCTCAGATTTAATGCAAAATTATAAAAGCCATCAAGAAGATGGCATCATTGATAGCAGATAAAGCAGAAGGGATTATTCTGATTGGAGGGGACTTTAATTGTGTTTTGAGGGCAGCTGTTAATAGGCTCCCTGCTGGTTCAGGTTCTAAATCCCAAAAGTCTCTGGCTCTTTTAACACTGATGGGGGAGTCAGGCTTGGTAGATGTTTGGCGCAGCTTACATCGCAAGGAGAGAGATTTGACCTTTTTCTCACAGGTTCACTGTACCCATTCAAGGTTGGATCTGTTCCTGGTGTCGGGAGCAGACTCTTTTAGAGCCACTGAATGTAATATAGAAGCAATCACCATCTCAGACCATGCTCCAGTATGTTTGAAATTAAAGATGAGCCCAAATAACAATTTTAAATATTGGAGAGCCAATGAATCTATATTAAATAAAGAAATAGTTAAACAAGAGTTACAAAAGAGCATTATTGACTATTTTGAATTTAATGATAAGGATGGGGTGTCTTCAACAGTGTTATGGGAGGGAGCCAAATGTGTCCTAAGGGGCAATATTATTGCAATTTGTTCTAGATTAAAAAAAGAGAATTGCAGAACAATTAGAATTAGAAAACAAAATCAGAGCATTGGAAAGAGAATTTCAGACAACTCGGAAGGATGACTTACTGGACAAACTAAAAGAGACTAGACAACAACTGAACAACTTGTTGACCTACAAAGCAGAGGGGCAGCTGAGATTCACAAATCAAAAATATTATGAATTCGGTAATAGGGCAGGTCGCCTGTCAGCATTTCAGCTGCGTAAATCGCAATCAAGCAGAGTGGTGCATAAAATAAAATGCCCAAAATCTGGGGATATGATGCAGCAGCCGAAGGATATTACAAAGGCATTTGCCAGCTACTATCAGGAGTTATATAGGGAAGAGGACTGTCCAAATAAGACGGAAAAGATTGAAGATCTGCTTAAATCAATTAATCTTAGTAAACTGACCGAGGAGGAAGCTGACCAAATAACAAGCCCAGTTACAAAAGAAGAAATTTAAAAAGCATTATGAAACTTAAAAATAATAAATCCCCAGGAGTGGATGGACTCCCTGGAGAATATTACAGAGTGTTTGAAAAAGAGCTGACTCCAATTCTGCATAAGGTCTACAATTACGCGCTCTCAGAAGGTGTTCCCCCCCGGTCATGGTCTGAAGCCATTATTAGTGTCATCCATAAAGAGGGCAAAGATCCAACACTCTGCACCTCTTATCGTCCCATCAGCCTTCTATGTGTTGATCTGAAAATACTTACGGCCATCATTGCAAACAGAATTCAAAACCACATAAGAAAACTTGTAAAACCTGACCAGACGGGTTTCATTGCACAGAGACAAGGAACAGATAATGTCAGAAGAGCCTTAAATCTCCAAATAATAGCACAAAAAAGGAACACCCCATCAATGCTTCTCAGCTTAGATGCTGAGAAGGCGTTCGACAGAGTGGACTGGGCCTTTCTACAGCAGACTCTCAGACATATGGGTTTTAATGACACCTTTATTAAATGGATCCAAATATTTTATAAAGACCCCAGGTCACGAGTAAGGGTTAATGGCCACTGCTCTGATTTTTTCTTACTGGGACGCGGCACTAGACAGGGTGAAGTCCTTTCCCCCTCTTTATTTGCACTTAGCATAGAGCCGCTGGCCAAACTGATTAGATCCAATCCTCTCATACAGGGAATAAGAGATGAAACCAGTGCTCCTCATAAGCCGTCTCTTTTTGCTGATGATATTTTATTATTTTTGGAGAATCCTATTACCACCATTCCTGCCCTGCTCCAAAGCCTTAATGAGTATAGTACTGTATCGGGATATAAGGTTAATACAAATAAATCTGAAGCATTAATGATTGTTGGGAACTGGCCATCACAGTTAGATAATTTGGTCTCATTTAGACATTCCACACAGGGGTTTAAATATCTGGGAGTAACAATTACCCCTAAGACCACTCAGTTGTTTTCATCTAATCATGAAAAGTTATTTAGGGAAATCAAACCCGATTTGAATAGATGGGACGTACTCCCACTTTCTCTCCTAGGAAGAATTGAATGTATTAGAATGAATGTTCTACCGAGATTACTGTTCATATTTCAAAGCCTCCCTGTTTTTATACCACAATCTGCATTCAAATCATTAGAAAAATGCATTTCAAAATTTATTTGGCAGAACAAAAGGCCAAGAGTGCGCCTTAAAATTCTGATGTCAGATAAGGATAATGGTGGCCTGAGGTTGCCTAACATAAAAATGTATTATTGGGCTGCCCAAATAAGAGCAATCGTGGCCTGGATCATTCGTGATCCAGAAACAATATGGGTCTCCATGGAGGAGGAGTCAATGCCTGGAATATCTCTATCGTGGCTCCCATTTATCGGTCTAGAGACACAGAAGAAAATGAAGATTGAAAATTTATGGGTTAAAAATACTTAAAAAATCTGGAACCAGGTACAAAAACAATTAGAGGATTGGTGGCCCTCTCGCGAGCCATGTCCATAAGCAGGAATATTGAATTTCTTCCATCTCTAACGGACAGGGGCTTTGATAAGTGGGCGGAGAAAAAGCTTATCACTGGAAACCAACTCTTTGAGGGAAATGTAATGAAAACCTTCACCCAATTAAGAAATAACTTTAATCTACCCTCAGGGGACCATTACAGATATTTGCAAATAAGGGACTATTTAACAAAACATAAGGACTGGGATCAGCTCAGAAGAGAACCAACAAACATGGAAAAACATTTGATTCATCTGATTGAAAACAATGGTGTAATGAAAAAACAAGTGTCTTTAATTTACTGCAAACTGATGATGAATATGTCGGATAATACCCAACATATAAAACAACAATGGGAAATGGAACTCAATGTGATATTGGATGATGATACTTGGATAGATGTTTGTTCTGGTTGTCATAAGGGGGTGGGGAGTCAAATGTGGAAGGAGTTTGACTGGAAGTCTAAAATCCCATTTTTCAGGACGCCACTAAAGTCTCTCCGCTCTGGGAGTTGGGGTAGCAATGAGTGCTGGAGAAACTGTGGACTTGTGGGTAATCAAAAGCACATATTTTGGGACTGTCCCATTGTTCAACACTTTTGGACTGAAGTTAAGGGGCTCGTAGAAAAGCTCCTTAAAGTGAATCTTTCCTGGGACCCTTTAACGTGTCTACTGGACAAATTCCCGGATTATCTGTCCCATGATCAGAAAACTTTGCTACATCTCCTACTAATGGCTGCAAGAAAAATGATAACAACTTATTGGTTGAAACCTGAACCACCCACGGTCTCACAGTGGATACAAAAAATCAGACAGTTATATTCAGTGGAACAGTTGACAGCACAACTACAGCTGAAGACTCACATCTTTGAAAGAAGATGGAGACCAGTTCAAAGCCTTGTTGGAAAGGCCACTTATGTTTCTTTTAATTTTATATTTTTGCTTGAAGTTTGTCTATTTATTTTTATTTTTTTCCTCAGATCTTTAGTGTAATCATATATATCTCTATTTGAGAGCTCGGGCCCAATCTCAGGACTGTGGTTATTGTTTGTGTTGACTGTTGTCAATAAAAGTTCAAAAAAAAATAATATGACTATAATCCTACAAAATCCCTGACTTTGTGCAAGTGTACCTATAAGAATTGATGCTGGTTTGAAGGCAAAAGGTAGTAACACCAAATATTGATTTGATTTAGATTTTTCTTTTAGTCGCTCACTTTGCATTTTGTAAATTGATAAAAATAAACAATCATTATTTATATTTCTGAAAGCATTCTTTGTTTACAGCATTTTTTCACACCTGCCTAAAACTTTTGCACAGTTCTGTATATGTCTAAAACGTTTCTCTAAACACTGATTACATTAAAAGATGGTACCTTGCGCACGAGTACCTCAGTGGTACCTTAATCCTGAAGAATTCACTTTAAGAGATAAGAGTGAGTGAATGTAAATCAGATTGACCTGTGCAGACGCCGCTCTCGGCCTGGGTCATGCCCACGGGACAGCTGTCAAAACACTGGTAACCTCCGTCCGTGTTCCTGCACTGCTGGTGAGCCGGACACACACTCCTCACACACTCGTTTATGTCTGAAAACACACACACAAGATGAGTATGTGCAGTGTGTAGAAGTAACGTCCATAAATCAATTTTTATGTAAAGTCAATGTGTCTAATACTGGAATCATGACAAGCCTTGAATTTTTTCATCAGATTTTTGAATAACACACTTTGCACTGGGAATTTATTTGCTACAGTTTCTGGAGAACTTTCCAGAGGGAGGGTGAGTGTGTGACTGACCGAGGCAGCGATGTCCCACCAGCTGGTATCCCGGGTGACAGGAGCAGCGGTAAGATCCCAGCGTGTTGAGGCACTGATGCTGGCACGGAGACACCGACGACTCCTGACACTCGTCCACATCTAACACAAACACAAGAGAACGTTTCCTCAAACCCACAAAACCTTCAACAACTTCACATCCCATATTAGCGTCAAGAATTCCAGCGTCACAACAGGAACGCAGAAGCCACACAATCTCGCTCTCACATTCCTTCTGTTTTGTGGCTTTTGCATATCCATTGTGGCCGTGATGTTTCTGTCGTTGCGTCTGTCCTGCGGTTTTGTTGCACGTGTCTTGTGATTTTTGCCTTTGTTTTGCTGGATTTGGAATTCGTTTTGTTGGCCTTTGCGTTTCTGTTTTGTGGCTTTTTTGTGTCATTGTTCTGGTGTAAAAACTGGACCCACCTTCGCAGCTGCTGCCCGCTGTGCTGGGTTTGAAGCCGGGTCCGCACTGCGCCTCACACCGGTACCTGCCCACCGTATTCACACACTTCTGGTTATAGTGGCACATGTGGGATCCTTGCACACACTCGTCTATATCTGTGGAACCACACACACACACACACACACACACACTCAGGACAAACTTGTCTACATACAAAGACTAATTCTTAGAACTTAATAATTACACAATTACAAAATTTAAATGTCAAGATTTGAAAAATTTAAAAGTCATCTGACGTGCAGCGGCACTTGGAGACGGTACCTTGAGTACCTCAGCAGTACCTTTAACGGTCTGAGACTTGAACCGACAACCCTCCGATCGCGGGCCTAACGCCCTAACCGTTACACTATCAACAGCCCAACTGACTTCACATATGAGGAGGAAGAGGAGGAGGAGGAGGAGTGTGACCTTGGCATGTGTTGGAGTCGGTGGAGACGCTGAAGCCGGACGGACACGAGCACGTGAAGCCTCCCATCATGTTAGTGCAGGAGTGAGAACACGGAGAGTTCACCTCACACTCGTCCTCGTCTGCACAAAACATCACAGATCGTTTACACGATGATGTCATTAACGTCGATAACTTAAATAATCATCAGTCGATTCCGATATTATCGCGCATTATTAAATCCTACCTGCGCAGTACGAGGCCGTGTCCAGGACGAACCCCTTTGGGCACGATTCTCCATCACCGTCTAAAAGTGAGAGCAACACACAGATCATTTTACTTTACCATGTTGTGAGGGAAATGAGGCAGCGGCCACGGGGATTTACTGCAACACACACAGGACATATACGTATTATTCCTCAAGACGGCAGAACAAACGGAAACTCTGGCTCTTAGGATGCAAAAATATCAAGAAATGAGTAGGGTTGCACTGAGACCAGTATCGGGTATCGGGCCGATACTTCAGTAATATACTCGTACTCGTAAATAACTGCCGATACCACGCACCGATACCACTCAACGGTATTTCACTACAACAAACGTCGTAGTCGGTGGATGTAATTTGTTGTCCTACCTGACTTCAATGTCTAGGGGGAGAGAACCATCCAGAAGACCGCGTTACGATGAAGCCGAATAGCGGCATCTAAACTTCCCAACTCAAAAGAAGATGTTTATATGAACTAGGACCGAACGCAGAAGTTCCCGACGCTTTTTGTAACTTAGCAACAACAAGCGCCGAGAAAGTGCTTTGGAAGTGAGGTTTTGATCCACTCTCAGTGCAAAAATTTGGTGGACAGGTTGGGTTTTTTTTGGTTTTTTTTTACTGCAGCGCTCAGAGTGCTTCAAGTTGAAATCCGTTCAGCTTTTAGAACAGCGCTTTGCTCGTCAACATCACTTCTCTCTTGCTAGCCAATCAAAATGGAGGAAGCGTTAGTAATAATGTAAATATAACCAGGCTCCTAACTTCTATCTTTTGTCTGAATGTGTCAACAGAGTAAGTTTTGCTGACTTTTAAGTTGCCTGTGTTAACTATGCAGTACATTTCATTTATCTGCTTATATTTACATTTTGTCTAAAGTGATGACACTTTTTTGTTACAACCAGAAAGATCTGTTTATTTTTGGCGTGGAATAGCCTTGTGTTAATGATTTGATATTTAGCCTTATTATAATCTGCAAAGGAGAAAATAAAATCTGCCTCCCAATTAATTACATCTAATAATCTTAGAAGTATCGGTATCGGTACTCGGTATCGGCAAATACACAAATAAAAACACTCGTACTCGTATCGGTTTGTAAAAAAGTGGTATCGTTGCATCCCTAGTTAAAATTCAACTTAAAACTAATTTTTACATTGCACAAACAATCTGTGCATCACTCGTTCATTCATTTTTCACATTAAAACCTAAAAATATTTAAACATTGATGTTCAAGACCAACATTAACGACTCAATTTCAAAAATCTAAATGGAATACGAGGAAATGTGGACGTGGAATTTATTTTAAGGGAATTTGGAAAACGACTCATTCAATTTTCAATTTGGTTTTGGAAACGAATATCAAGAAATACAATTTTTACTTTAGTCAAGGCTTTTGGACGGGGCTCTATATGTGAACGCTACACAACTCGGAGGAGGTACGAGAAGATTTCTGGACCTGGTAGAATCAGCGACGCGGTGATGTGGAAGTCCAGCGTGAGCGTGAGCGTGCTGTAAGCGGCGCCGAGGGCCGAGAGTCGCAGCAGCTGCAGCAGTGGCCCCTGCCTCTGCGTCGGACCCTCGAACGCCAGCGAGTGTGTGCAGCGCAGCGTCACCGGGTCCCCGACCTCCTGCAGGTGGCGCTGCGACGACCACGAGTAAAGCTGACCCGGACCCGTCTGTACGTACGACTCGTCAAAGTCCTGAGAGGAGACGAGAAATTCAAAACATCACGCCAGAAATGTTGCGTTCATGAAAACTAGACGATGCCAGCGCAAGAACCGCGTTTGGTGCACAAGGTGTTGTGGGTAAAAATAATAATCATTCTGTTACAAAAAATTCCGGAAGCAATTGTGAAAAATCACGTGTAGAAGTGACCAGATGCGTTTCGTCCTTTAGATGCGTCATGTTGGAACATTCGTAAAGTAAATGTAAGTTGAACCTGCAGATTGATCTGAGACGAGGAGAGCGTTGTTGGAATGAAGCCGTTAATGACGATGTCCACCAGCAAAACCCCGTCAGCGTCCACACCTCTGGCCACGTGGGTCAGCTTCAGGACTTCTCCTGTAAATGCACAGGAAAAATACTCTCACTCTCACCTGATCACACCCACAGCCCACCAGCTCTCATGCATGCGTTCGTGTCTGTGCACTAAGTTCTCACGGTTCCTCTGACAGGCTCTGCTAGAGAAGGAAGATGTCTCTTGTCCTTCATCATAACGCTGCTCTTCATCCTCGTGCTGCGTTTAAATTCTCATTTAGTCACTATCCCAACCGCTTAATCCCTTAAAACCGCTTCACTGGGGTCGTGGGGACCGGAGCCTATCCCGGGAACTACCCTGGGACACAATCACACTCTCACGCACACCTCACGGGGCCAATTTAGAGTCGCCAATTAACCTAAAGTGCATGCCTTTGGACTGTGGGAGGAAACTGGAGCGCCCGGAGGAACCCACGCCAGCGTCTCACTAACCATCATGTCATTTGTCATTTTTAACAAAGTGCACCACGACCAAAAGTGACCTCTGCATTTGACCCGTCCGTGAAGGAGCAGTGGGCAGCTAACAAGTGGAGCAGTGCTTGGGGACGGTACCTTGCTCATGAGTACCTCAGTGGTAACTTTACCGACCCTGGATTCAAACCTGCGACCTTCTGATCACGGGGTGAACACCCTACCGTTACGCTACCAACTGCCCACTTTTCTCATGAATACCTCAGCAGTACCTTTACAGCAGTTCGGGACTTGAACGGACGAGTCTGTCTGTTGCACTACCACCTGCCCGACTCACCGCTCTCAAACTCCAGCTGAGACTCCTGCCTGAAGTGCCCCTGGCTGATGGAGAAGCCGTTTCGCGTCTCTGCCGATTCGTAGACGGTGGTCCAGTAGATCGGGGCGAAGACGGAAACGAGAACTCTCAGCAGAGGACCTGTAACACCACAGCAGAAACCTGGTACAATCTGAAAACACCGCATGCTTCTTTACCATGACAACTACAAGGTAATTAGAGCTTTAACTAAGAATTACTTTTACACCTTTGAAGTCCTTGTGAAGACTAAAGTTAAAAATTATAGAAACTTCATTATTATTATTATCATTATCATTATTACAGCACATTTCATAGATCTGAATGCAGCTCAAAGTGCTGATCGCAAATACATAAGAAAAACAATAATTAAAAATCTAAAAACAAAATAATAACAAAATAGAAAAAAACACTGGAAAATCACATTAATAATAATATTCTTCTTTTTTGTTAATATTTATTTTGTTTTTATATATAATTTTTATTTTTGTTATTATTCTATTTATTTGTGTTCTGTAAATTTATATCCTAAAATTTATTTGTATGTTTTCAGATATTGGTCAGAGAAGAAGTCTGACCAATATCTAAAAGCACAAAAAATCTAATCTTTGATGCATTAGAACAGAATGTGTTTTCTCCATGTTTACTGTGTTTTAGTGAAGAGACGTTTTCCACTCACCCACAGCGGGAGGAAGGTTTTCCACGTGAGCTTCCAGAGTGCTGCTCCCCAACTCCGGGTTTTCTGTGATGTTTGCCTCGAGGAACGCAACTCCAAACTCCCTCTCGTTCACCATCCCGATCAGACTGCCCCGAGCCCTGCGAGGAGACTCCCCTAAAATCACACACACACACACACACACGCACAGTCTTGTATTACTATCTTTGTGAGACCATAGACTCCCATAATGACTAGATGTATATAATTTTACACCTACACCTAATCCTAACCCTAACCTTAACCTCAGTAACCAAAAGCACATCTTTTACCTCTTTTAGTTTCTCAAATAAAACAAGCACTTTTTCTATAAAGTCATTTCTCCTCATGGGGACCTCTCAAATGTCCCCACAAAGCCCAAAAAACAGATAAAAGTGATTTTAGGGGACAAAAAGGTCCCCACAATGTGATTAATACATGAACACACACACACACACACCAGGTGGGGAGACAGTGTGGAATTTCAAATTCTACTCTCTTACAAACTGCTGGAATGAATTAATATTAAACCAAATCAATAACACATCACAACCATGATCTTACGCCGGTGAAAGCAGACTCCCCTCCCTTTATACCGCCACAATACTTGAGCAGAGAAATGCAAAAAATACTTAAATACAGTAACAAACTACATTTACTTTGTTGGAGTCCAGCACTGAAGAAAGCAGACGCGGGAGAAACCCAGTCTCACCTGCGCAGAACGACACCTGGCAGCTCCTGGAGTCCACACTGGGTCCCTCGCACGTCGGCCCTCCGTCAGCCGGAGCTGGGTTGTTGCATAACCTCCCGCGCTCCTGTACTCCTCGCCCACAGGTGGCGCTGCAGGGCCCCCACTCGGACCAGGACGAGTAGCCTCCCGGGACTGCAAAACAATTACGGAATTACTCACAAAGACGCCCTCTTGTGGCCAAAACTAGGAACGACGTCCGTGACGGTGGCGAGCGATCACAATAACATGTCATTAAATCACATCTTACCTTGTACTTTGAGCGAGATGGTCCGCTGTGCCACACCTGCCTCATTTTCAGCCACACACTGGTACTCTCCTGAGTCCTCACTCTGTCACACACACACACACACAAACACACACATGCACACGCACACACACACACAAACACACACACGCACACACACACACACACACACACGCACACACACACACACACGCACACACACACACAAACACACATACACACACACACACACACGCACACACACACACACACGCACACACACACACAAACACACAAACACACACACAAACACACACACAAACACACACACACACACACGCACACACACACACACACACGCACACACGCACAAACACACACAC
>JAVGVS010000523.1:0-40158 GCA_032718565.1 Distichodus sexfasciatus | reverse complement strand
AGCTCAGCATCAGCGGCTGTCTGAGCGTGACGGTCAGGTTCCCAGACTCCTCCTCTCCCGAAATCTCCGGAGGAACTGTTGGGTGGAGGAACATAGGACATAAAGGTATGCCATATTTATTAAATATTAGAGGTGTAAATCATCATATTTTCTGTCATGGAGACAACACTGATAGCTTAAAAACAGCCCAATATTATTTAACTTCCCCGTTGTGTCCACAAGGGAGCGTCTCCATGAAGCCTGTCATCATCATGGAGAAGAACTGTGCTACTGCGTTCCTACTAACATTAGTTCATCTTACGCAGCGGTTATCCAAGGTGCCCATTACTGAGTCTCACCGTTGACTTGCACTCGGATTTTCCTCTCGGCGGATCCGGCCTCGTTATTGGCCACACACTTGTAATATCCGCTTCGGCCCGCAGACGCCGAGCCAATCAGCAGAGAGCCGTTCTGCAACTGGGACACGCCGCTCTCTGATTGGTCGCTGTGGAGCTCCAGGCCGTTGTGGAACCAGCGAATGGTGGGAGGAGGAGAACCTGATGGAGGAGAGAAAAAGAAATTGCACTAAAAAGTGTAGACAGTGGATAAAAGAGTGAAAAGGTAAAAAGGAAAATGACAGCGGATTTCTAGATGTTTCTGATGATTATATTTGAGCCAAAATAGGGAATAACAACCTTAATGGTGGCGCGCTCTTATAGAAAAATTAGGGAATTACATTTTTCAATCTCAAAGTGAGTGATGATTATTTTTTGTCATTGTGAACACAG
This sequence comes from Distichodus sexfasciatus, assembly GCA_032718565.1. Lineage (NCBI taxonomy): Eukaryota > Metazoa > Chordata > Actinopteri > Characiformes > Distichodontidae > Distichodus > Distichodus sexfasciatus. The sequence goes on along the minus strand of JAVGVS010000523.1, from coordinate 39,391 downwards.
CACAGCACACAGTGCACCATGACCAAATGTGACCTCTGCATTTAAACCCATCCGTGAAGGAGCAGTGGGCAGCTAACAAGCACCCGGGGGGCAGTGCTTGGGGACGGTACCTTGCTCATGACTACCTCAAAAAATCCAATCCTAAATAAGTATTAATCAATAAAACGGAAAAACATGGAACAATCTGCACTGCATTCACCATCTTGGACTAACGCTTTGGGAGTCGACCCTGTGATCGAAGTGTCGTCGGTTCAAATCCCGAACCAGTAGAGGTCCGATTGAGGCTCCTCGGGTGCTGCTCACGGCTCCTGCAGGGACGAGTCAAAAGCAGCGGTCACATCTGATTGTGTTGCAGTGTGTGCTGTGCTGAGGACACAATGACAAACCACTTAACTAACATAAAAACTTCCCTATTTTGGCCACAAGGTGGCATCCCCATCGAGGCCGCGCTCACCAGTCTCGCCATGAATGAATGGGACGGGGCTTTGGCTTGTGCTCTGTGTGTGTGTGTTTTTGGGACGTTACGTTTGGGAGAGGGTTTGATGTGTGTGTGTGTGTGTGTGTGGTGAAGATGTGCAGTTCTTCCTGAAGCTGAGTGTAATTAGGGTTCTCCCCCAGAGTCTCTGCAGCACAGCAGATGTGTTCCTCAGAGAGCAAACGTGGAGGAGTCATTACACACACACACACACACCAGGCGTACCTTTGGCAGGACAGGGCAGCACCACTCTGCTGTTAGCCACGACCTCCACCGCCGTCTCTCCACTCGTTTTAAAAGAGGGAGGCTCTGAAAAATACAGACATGAATCTGAATGCTGAAACACACGAACAAGAACACATACACGCACGTGGCAGAGCAGAGCTGAGCAATTCATCAAAAATTCATCAAAAAACCCACATTCACAACCCCTGAATTAAAGTCATCTGTTAATATTAAAAAATAAAAAATTATGTTAATATTTACCCCAGTGTGTCCCCTATTTGTTTGTTTTTAACTTTACTGCATTCCTGTTTATGAAAAACATTAGTTTATTGGGTTTTCTTCACTTATATGGTTGTTATTTTTTATTATTATATAATATTTTCTTAAAAGCAAATTTAATAAATATATATTTTCATATTTTCCACACTTCTATGTAGGTTTAAACTTCTAAATTGTGCAACTCTTTTACTATATATAAAGGACAGTTGAAATCTTATAAATTATTAATAATCATAATAATTATGTTACTATTATACTATTTTAATATTATAATTTAGGATTATAAATTATACTAATTACACTACATTGTAAAATGATACTATCAAAATGTTCTTCAAGCATCTTCACATTTCTGTTTAATTTATTCATAACTTACATTTTTAAATATTTCTATTCTTCTATACCAAGCTTTTAAATATTTTTATGCTACTATATTTTTGTATATACTGTATATTCTCTTTATATTTCTTTATAGTTGAATAAAACAATACTACACTAAAATTAATGTTCCTAAGAACAAAATATTGAACATATTGGTGAAAATATAGGAAAATACTGCAGTACTACACAGATAATATCAAATTATACTATTAAAATATTTTTAAAACTTATATAAGAACAAATTTAAGAAAACAGTAGTGAATGGGATTAACTGTTCTAGGGCTGCATATTCACATTTCTATTTGATTTATTTAAAAAATATTTTTATTCATTTTTCTTTCTATAGCTCGCTTCTAGATATTTTATATAATTCTGAATTGTGCAATTCTTTTTTGTACAACATTTTGTAAACATTTAACAAATCTTTACTTTATGTAAAGGGTAGTTGGATATAATTATACTAAACTAAAATTAATTTTAAGAATAAAAACATTAAACATATTGATAAAAATTTAGGAAATATTGGTGAACGAGGTCCTATTACAAAGAAAAACAATAATAATGGTTATGAATCCTAGTGGAGGTGATATGAATGAACGGTGATGGTGATTTGATGTGATATCGCTCAGCCCTGCGTGTAAAGGTGAAGCGCTGGAACCTAGCACTTGCAGCAGCGTCTCCACACGGTCCTCTCCGGCGCTGTTCTTAACCACGCAGGTGTATTTGCCCGAGTGAGACGGCTGGATACTCGGGATCCGGAACGTGCGATCGTTTCCCACCAGCTGTCCATTTCGGTACCAGCTGTGGTCAGGCGCCGGCTGGCCGTGTGCGACGCATGGCAGCACCAGCGACTGCCCCACCAGAACCTTTAAGGAGCCGGGAGCGGTCTGGATCTGAGGTTTAGCTGCAAAAAAATACAAATAAAATAAAATGTGAGAAAGTATACTTTTAAATATGCTCTCAGTTCTGAGTAATATATAATATACTAATATTATATTGATACATAATATACTTTCACTCTTTAATACCTAGTAAATAAATTATACCTTATGATATTAGTATACTCACTACATATAAGTACACTTAGAAGATATAGGTGAACTTTACTTGACGTATTTATCTTTAAATATGCCTTTATTTGCTAAGGAAGTGCATGGCGCGTGCGTGTTTCTCCAGGAGATTTCAACGTGTAGATGCCGTTTGAGACGCGGTGAGTAACTCTGAGCCGACGCAGGTACCACTGCTCACCTTGTACGTCTAAGTGGTAGGAGAGGGAGACGTTTCCAGCTGTGTTCACCGCAGAGCAGGTGTAGAGTTTACTGTCGTCCAGCTGCACTCTGCTGATCTTCAGAGAGCCGCTCGGCAGAACCGCGAACCTGCACAAACCCGGGGTCAAAGGTCAGGCTCCGGAGACCAGCTCTCAGCGGGAAAATGAGAAGACTTGTCTTTAATTTGAAGTCACGGTGACGACGAGTGAAAGACCAGATGTTACAAACGGTGAAGACTATAACGGAAATGAGGGTTATTCTGGCCAGTTGGTAGTGTATTAGGGTTAGTTCGACCCCGTGATGGGAGGGTCGCCGGTCACTCGTGAGCAAAGTACCGTCCCCAAACACTGCCAAAAAGCCCGTTTGACCAATGTTGAGTGATTTCTCAATATTTAAAAATTGAATTAAACTGGCAGTGATCACGCCGTCACTCAGGTTTGTTGACGGTGGAGTGAGGAGACACCGAGACCTTCACTATAATAATAACTGATATACAATAATTACTACATACTAGTGATTATAATAACTATAATAATGTGTAAATGCATAACAACTAACAATAACTTTAATAACTAACAAATATACAAGTATTTTGTGCAGGTGAGATGTGTGTGGTCCAAAATCCAAAAATGCCTCTGAAGCTCTGATGAAATGTAGTAGACATCTGTTCACATCAGAAAAGTGTGTGTGTGTGTGCGAGAGAGAGAGAGTGTGTGTGTGTGTGAGGGGGAATACCAGCTAAAATAACCCATGTCGAATCAAGCACCACCCCACTTCAACCTGACCCTAAATATACACCGTCTCTCTTTACACACACACCCACTCACGCACACACCCACTCACAAACACACACCCGCTCACACACACACACACACACACACTCCAGCTATATGTGTATGAATGTGTGTGTGTGTGTGCTGTTCTTCTCATCAGGCAGGAGCTTGACATGCTTCTTTATGGGGCAGGAATCCCCTGCGGATTTAAACACCACGCAGGCTACACGTCTTCCTGTCTAACACACACACACATATACACACACACACACACACACATACACACACACACACACACACGCCTCTTTGAAGAGGGACTGCACAAACTCATGCTTTTCCCCTAAATTCTGAATCTTTTAACTGTTAAAAGTGACTCAGGTTACAGAGCAGCTGGAAACGACCAGGCGGTGGTTAAGCTCCCTCACTGTGACGGCGTTTCACTCTAGAAGATTCTACAGACAATTTCCACATCCATAAAAATGGAAATATTCAGCATGACACGCTTTCTACTGGGGGTGCGACGAGATCTGGCGATATTAAAATGTGACAATATTTCTCGTCAAGGTGAAAAGCTGAATTAAATATAAGCGCAAAGGCCTTTATATGTAATTATTTTAGAGTATTATTTTTTATATTTTGACATTAATTTACATTTTTAAAGTAACAGTCACGTCGTTTCAAAATATCGCTCAGTAATAATCTGTATAAAACACATATCGGTCCAGCCTTTATGCATCAGATTTGATTATCTGGCTACAGGAGTGAAAACCCTCATTAGTTCTGTCTGTAAACAGGGCAGCGTCGTACCAGGCCGTGATTGGAGGAATGGTCTGTCCGTTTCGGCTCCACGACAACACGGGGGCGGGGCTTCCCTCCACCTCACACGGCAGGACGACCTCTGACCCCAACTCTGCCACCACCTTGATTGGCTCGTTCTGCTCATGTGCGTTGAGAATCTTGGGTTTGGCTGGAGAAAATAAGAACGTGGCATATTAAAGATAGCTAGGTTTCTGGAAGGTCCAGTCTTGGTCAGAACTTGGTCTCGGTTAGGACTAGTCTAGTGTTGTGTGGTGTTTGTTGCATTACTGTTAATCTGGAGCAGTATTTCTCTGCTGGTGAAGCCCGAAGCGCTGCTGGCAGAACAGACGTAGAGTCCGGAATGTTCCACAGTGGGGTTAGAGATGTACAAACTTCCATCCGTCTGAGTAGCTGGCGCCTCACCGGAGAGGGGTTCAACACCCTGGAGAAAAGAGAAGGAAAACGGGGAGGATGCTGAAAACCAGCTTCATGTTTATACCTTTCTCAAAATGTAAATAACGATAAAACCAGATGTTGCAAGTTCAAGCTCAACACGCCATCATCTTTGCTGTGTTGATAGCATAGCGCTTAGGGTGTTGACCTCGTGAACGCAAGGCCGGCGGTTAAAGTCCCGCACCAGTAAAAGGTACCACTGAGATACTCAAGGGCAAGGTACCGTCCCCAGGCACTGCCCACTGCTCCTTAATGGATGGGTCAAATGCAGAGGTCACATTTTGGGGAATCCGCTTGAAAGAGGCCCCAAATATTTAGTTGCAGCTCCCGTTAGGATGAAGCAATCTGAAGCAAAAAACACTCTATATACCATGACTCTACCACGTATAGGTAAGTGCTGATTACCAACAGTAACGTAAGCAACGACAGGGAGGTGACGTCGGAGCGTAAATCCACAAGATGTTGTAGCAACACGCTTAAGATGTGGCGTGGGGCGATATAAAAACCTAACTTCAGGTGAATTTTAAATCTGAATGCAGCAGTGAAAGAAGTTAGCTGTGAGTACGTAACAAACACTCTCAAGCTCGGTTTTGAACTCTTGACCGCCGTGAACCAAATTAAAATCCTGATGCTGATCTATGTTGCTTCTCCCAGCAGGGACGGTCGGAAATCCTCACGCCCGGATACAGGCAGCGTCACCGAGGGACACAAAATCGGCCGAAAAAAGCTCTCTGAAGCCTTCTCTGGTTACCAGGCACCAGGCGTCTGCCCCACTCTCCCAAAAAAAACACATGGCTTTCCTGTTCCACAAGCGGGACGGTTTTAGCAGGCGCTCTTTCATCTGACCAGGACAAAAGTCTACTTGCAAAGGTTTTTTTTTATCACTTTCTATTTTTCAGGAGTCTAAGCACAAGTGAAAGTAATTACTCTAGTATTATTATTATTATTGTTATTAGTTATTATTATTATTTCTTCCTACAAAACGGACTGTCTACGTTCTTCTACTGCGTGAGCTGCTTTTATGCTGCTTTTTGTGACCTTTGCTTGGACCCCTACAGATTGCCACTTGCGGCTATATTTTCACTATTTTCATTTGAGTGCAAAATGGGACTCGTTATTCATTTTTTCAAATGAAAATAATGTATTTGTTTGGTTTTGGACTTTGCTTGAAAAAACGCAAATGAAGAAATAACCAATGAGTGAATGGTACGCAGATCGTGAACCTTTATGCACTGCTTCACCAGTACCAACTTGAGTGTAAAATCTCCTACCTTAGTCCAGGTGACAGTGGGTTTGGGGATGCCGGTGACACGACATGGCAGAGAGACTGGCACTCCCTCGATGCCAACCATCTCCAGAGGGCCTGGACTGATCTCTGGTGGCACTGTCGGAGAAACAGATTGTTAAAAACAGTCTACACTTTCTGACTATTCTTCAAATAAGCAAAAGGTAAAAAATCAAGTTCGATTTTTCCATCATTGTTGTCTATGTAAGATCCTCTTTATGTGAAAAGTTGGGGGTCAGTCTACTAATTAGGATACTCGCCTCTGGACCAAGAGGTTGTGGGTTTGAATCCCGTCAATGATAACAACATTACGTCAAATCGAGGTTCTGAACGTCGGTTCGATTAATTGCTCCACACCTTGTGGAAAGCGTGTGAAAAAGTGAACGGTGCCAGGCTCCAGCATCTCACCGTGAACGTGCACGTGGGCCGTGATGTTATCCGATCCGGCCACGTTGACCGCGCTGCAGACGTATGTCCCAGCATGCTCTGAGGCAGCTCTGTCTACGTTCAGGCTGCCGTCGCTCTTTATGAAGACACGCCCACTCAGCTGCACCTGACACAACACGGTAAATGATCAAATACACTCAAACAGTTGGAGATGGTAGCGGAACGGTTAGGGAGTTGGCCCCGCGTTGGAGTCCCGGACCGTATTTGTTTGCAGTATTTTTAGCAGGACGCTCACCTGCCGTCCGTTATGAGTCCAGACTCTCTCAGGTAGAGGAATTCCGTCCAGAAGCATACAGGGAAGACTGAGAGTTTCACCCACAACAACTACAACCTCAGACGGACCCTGAGCCAACACCGGTGCTTCTGTCCCGAGAGATAACATACAAAATTACTACAAACAACACTGGGCAAGTAATCGAAAATAAATCTAAAATCTAAAAATCAAAATCTCAAAAAATAATGTTAATCCCTATTTTCTGTTGCTCCACTTTTGGGACACTTCTAGAGAACTGAGTTTGTTTTCTTTAAAGAGGACTTGATGTGAAAACGCTCTAAAATACCGACCTAATCCGGTGACGGAGAGTCGAGCCTGAGCCGTGACCGAGCCAAACTGGTTTTTAGCTTCACAAAGGTAAACGCCTTCATCATCCAGCCAAACACCTGAGAACATCACACAACACAGCATTATTATTATTATTATTATTATTAATTACCAACACTAATCCTTAGACTAAATACTAAAATCACAAAATAAACAGAAATAACAAGGCTTGACTATACAAAATTAACATAGACATACAATAATAATAATAATAATAATAACTTGGCGATATCTGTTCTTTTCTCAGTATACTTTTAAATCTGTAATTTTACTTAGTCCACCCAGTATGATTTTATTTACATATCTTTAAACATTATTTATATATCATTTTAATAAGACCAGATTTAAATCCTGACCTCACAAATAAACAAATATCTGGCAAAAAATATTGACTTTTATTCAGTAATTAAAAAACAGCTAAAAAGTTTTGAGAACATTAACTACATTTTTAGCAGCAGTACTTTTACGTGTAATTGAGTGTTATTTCAGCAGTGTAACAGAACTTGTATTTAAGGATAAATATTCAGCGCTCTCTCCCCCCGCTGCTCGGGTCTGACTCACTGTGCAGATGCAGTGGGGAGGATGCCAGCTGCGACGCTGTGCCCAGGCGCTGGGAGGCGCTGTGGGAGCCGTGGTGCCTGTGGTGGGGGCGTTGCCAGGTGATGGAGGGCGCGGGGGAGCCGAGGGCAGCGCAGGGCAGAGTTACCCCGTCTCCCACGGCAACCGCCACGTCCCGGGGGGACTCGGAGAAGACCGGGGCAGCTGCGGGGGCAAAACCAGAGCGAGTGGGGGATAATGTTAATCTAACCCATACAGATATATAGTATACTGCAAAATATGTAGATGAAATAAAAAAAATATATATATATAATTTAACTGCTAACTTCAAATTAAATTATAACATTAAGGCATTTTTATTATGACCACTCCTCATTTCATTAGATTCTGCTTTTTATTGTAGCTCTGAGAAACTTACTTGCATCACTGTACTCCTAGATAAACACATAGGAGTGTGTCGAAATTTTTGTGTTCTCACCTCCCACCTGCAGAGTGACCGTAGCCGAGGTGAAACCGGCCACATTGGACACGTCACACGAGTACTGACCAGCGTCCGGCTCACGCACACCCCGAATCCACAAAACGCCACGTTGAGCATCACGCTCCTCGACCTGCTCCCCATCGTACTCTACAGGACCTACAGGACGTCCTCAACTCATCAGATTTTGCCATTTTGTCTAGTTTTAACGAGGTTATTACACACGTTTCTACCTTTTCTCCATGTGATGAGTGGTGCTGGGAGTCCGGTTGCTCGACACTCCAGCGCAGCGTCTTCTCCTGCAGCAACCAAAACCACCTCCTGAGACACCCACACCTCCGGCAGCTCTGAGGGATGAACAACAGGAGAGTTAACAAAATTAACATCAGCAAAAAGTCACATGGAGTTATAATTTTATCATGTGGAATAAGTTATTATCTTGTTGGAATAAGTTGCTATTTTACGGGGAAAATCTCATATCTTGTAAAATATGATACACAATATTATCTATTAATATAATAGTTATCTTGCAAAATAAAATATTTGCAAAATGGTATTAAGTTTTTATCTTGTTTCACAGGAAAATTATTTTGTGTCGTATTTCACAGATAATAAAGTTATTATTTTCTAAAATGTGGCGAACTGAATAATTATCTTGAGGAATATGACAAGCTCCAAAGGAAAATGATCATTTATCAGTTTAATTTCTTTTAGAATGACTGAACTTTTTAGTATGTAACATTTTTAATAAAGCATTTACTATTCATTTATTAAGTTTAAAACCTAAATATGAAGCTGAAACCAAATATTTTTACTTTTATTTTTAAGTTATTTTCTTATTTTCTAAAAGGATGTACATCCACAAGTAAACAGTGTGTCAAAACAGAATCTTGCCTCGTACCACCCGCCCCTTTAAATGCCCGCGCGTTGAAGCAGAAAAATGTCCTTCAAAATAAACTGAAAGTGGTGCGAGTCTCTTCGTCGGCTTAGTGAAGCCCACTCGCAGAGTAAATCAATCAGCTCTGACACTCCAGCTCCACGGAATTAACTTTACTGTAAAATTTCCAGTCACAACCAAAGCAGTTTTTATTTTACACATGAAAAACAAGACGAGACGATAATGAGCTAAAAATGGAGACACAAAGATTCCGATTTTCTGACTGCGAGCCCACCTGCGTAGGTGAGAGTAGCTGATTGTGTGGCAGTGCCAGCCTCGTTGGTGGCGGTGCAGGAGTAAGTTCCAGCGTCTTCTATTACAGCGTCTCTGATGGTCAGCGTTCCGGATTTAGCAATACTCACTCTGAAACACCACAAACCCGTTACCATTAAACATGTACATATCTATTATGAACATTATGATGATGTACATAACTATTTGTATCTATTTGAAACTGTTTTATTTATTAGGGGTCCAAGAATGAATTAGCCGATTAAGGCAAGTAATGTGTCAAATGAATCTGCGAACCTAGCCTGCTATCAAAACACGCAGCATCAATGACGCCAAGTGAACAAAAGGGGGCGCTATAAATGCTAAATGCCTATATCTCAAGAACCGTAAGTCCAATTTCAAATCAAAACTAAGATATGGAAGAAGGAAATATACAATGTTTGAACAATAGGGGGCGCTAATTTTATAATGCTGCTATTTGTACAATACGGGGCAATAAAAACGCAACATAAATTTATACGGCCTAAACTGTAAGTCACACAAAGCTGAAACTTCACTGACTCCTTTCAGCTGCATTTGTGTGGCTTTATGCTACTTTTGCTTGGACCCCACTTGTTGCGGTTTGCAGCTGTTTTATTTTATATATTGTACTTCACTACAAATTCACACACATAGATATACATGTATATTTATACATCCCAAGAGAGAAGGATGCGAAGGTTTGTGTGTTTCGGTGTAGCGTGAGCACCGTTTGTTGTTGGTGAGAAGTGTGTTTGCGTGTCTCCAGTCGAGTTTAGGAGCAGGAGATCCGGACGTGGAGCAGGTGATGTGCAGTTCTGTACCCAGAGAGAAGCCCTGAGTCTGGGGGAAGACGGACACACTCGGGGCCTCTGCAGAAAAAAATCATTCAGAATTAATATAAAATTGATTAATAAATCAAAAATTAATTAAATCAGAACCTTTAACAATCAGAACATCAGCTGTTTGTATCATTGTCGGACCGATATCCCATATACATCCCGGATCAGTGCAACCCTATTTCTTCAGGATTGAGAACTACTTTTAGGGGCGTGAAAATATTTATTAAATTATTTAAATTATTAAAATTATTTTGGGAAGCGCTGTTCTAATAAGAGGGTGAGCTCTGACCCCGGACGTGCAGCCACACGGTGGCTCGAGTCTCTCCGTGGTTGTTGGATGCGGTGCAGTGGTACGCTCCTCCGTCCTGCACTCGGACGCCGCTGATCTCCAGAGAGCCGTTACCCAGGAGACGGACTCTTCCCGTGCGGGACGTCACCGTGATGATGCGGGCGCCGTCGCCTCGGTGCCAGGTGAGGTTGTAGCGCACGGAGCCCTGGACGTGGCAGGATAGCGTCGCCTTGGCGCCCGCCTCGGTCGTCACGTTAACGGGAGGCAACAGCACCGGGGGAGGCTCTGGAGGATGAAGAAGGAACCAGTGAGAGGAAAAAATAAATGCAAATGTAGCAGGTACACATTTTTCACATTTCTGCATGCTCATGATGTCACGTCTGCACATACAAAAATAGCTGGTGCTCATGCGAAAACATCTCATGCTCACAATAAATTCTCGTGGTTCTTACAAAAAATATGTGATGCGCATTTAAAAAAATGATCACACAATAAAAGCTGGTGCTCATGCGAAAACATCTCATGTGCACACAAAAATGTTGTGAGCACATGAAAACATGAAAATTCTTTGCTCACACTAAAATATGTGGTGCTCCCTCAAAAAAATTGCTTACGCAAAAAATGCTCATGAAAAATAGCTGGTGTTTATGCAAAAACATCTCATGCTGACATGAAAGTCTCGCACAAAAAAAACGCTTTGCTCACTCAAAAAAATATGCCCACGCAAAATGCTCACACAAAAATGTCTCATACGCTCACAAGAAATTTGTGTTTATTTTTGTTTCTCACTCATATATGAAATAACACCTCAACATTACTTTTGAATTTTGAATGCTTGTTCTAGCCAAAGAGCTGCACGTACCGCGGACCGTGAGCTGTGTAGAAGCTCGTCCGGTTCCAGCAGAGCTCCGAGCGACACACTCGTACGTTCCTTCATCTGCTGCTGAAGCCTGAGCAACTTCCCACGATGCTGAGGAAGACGAGCTGCACACACGACAAAGGAATAAACATGCGCTTTCATTAAACAGTAACATGGTGCATCGTAATGTTTCATGCTTCATGCTAAAGTGCAAAGAATTCCACGTTCCAATGTGATTCGTTTTTATGTTGCATTATTTTCACATCAGAAAACCATAACTTTTTTTTAACATCAGAGTTTTTCACAATTATTTAAAATTACGCCACAATAATTTTTTCACATTATAACACAATAATTTTATTGATTTCTCGTATTACAACTCGAGCAGTACACTTGTATAACATAATATCTGCCCCATGGGGAGAGGGGTAAAAACCCTTGACCTGAGACCAGAAATAAAGCCCCAGGAGGAGCAACAAGACGGACGAGGAGCACATTAACATGTCACTTTTACTCCTGTTTTACTGCACTTTTAATGAAAAATAATGTGCACAAGTCCAGAGTTCGAGTTTTGATCCGTCACACGTTATATTCAGAGCCATTTTCATTTTTAATGCCGTCGTGTCAGCAATACACCTTCATAGTGACACGCACACCCTCGAGAGTTTACACTCGCCCCAGATGAGTGTGTGTGTAAGAGTTTAAGCGAGCTGTCTAACAGTTTACGGGAACGTCAGCGTGAGAAATGCCTTCTCGGAGTCAGTCTGGACGGAACAACGGCGAGCAGATGGTGGTTTTTCCACAGCTGTTCACCGCGGAGAGGATGTCTGCTAAAACACTCATCTGCCTGTTTGTGTTGTGAAACGACAGAACGAAGGAGGAGGAGGAGGAGAAGGAGGAGGAGGAGTGAGAGAGAGACGACGGGAAATGAGGAGGAGTAAGGAGAAAGAGGGAAGAGAAAGAGACGAGAGCTTACGGGTAGACTCTCTCTTCTCCCAGCACCACTTGGTTTCTGGTGAAGCTGAGTCTGAAGGGCAGCTCGCTCTCCACCGAGCACGCGATCTGCACCGGCTGCATGTAGAAACCGCTCAGCGCTGAAGTCATGTTCACCTGCGGAGCCTCTGATGGAGGGATGGAGGAAAGCAGAAGTGTAGCATCAGAGCATAATGACAACAGACTAACAATAATAAATAACAACGGCAAGAGAAATCGGTTTATAAAAAGATGGGGCTGATTCAAGAAGAGAAGAGGAAGAGAGAAGAGAAGGAGAAGAGAAAATGGGAAATCAGTTTATAAGAAAATGTGTTGATTCAAGAAGAGAAGAGAAGTAAGGCGAGAAGAGAAACAATTCAAATGAAAAGATGTGAGAAAAGAAGAGAAGGAGGAGAGGAGTGAAAATGAGAAAGAAGAAAAGATAAGAGCAGAACCCAAGAGAAAATGAGACGTGAGAGGAGAAGAGAAAAGAAGAGACGACAAAGAGAAGGAGAGGAGAAGAGACACTAGATGTCCTCTAACCAGGAATGATGTTAGTGTATGAGACACTGGAGAGTCTCTGGAAGTCGTATCCGCTCCCATCTTTCCCCGACACTTTGAGGAAGAAGCTCTGAGACGGAGTTCGTAATTCCGGAACGGTCCATATTCCCCCGGCGCCGTGGTCAGGGGGTAAGGGTACAGGGATGTTCCGGAGAGAGCGCCCCGCTGCTGACACCAGGTCCACGTGACTGACCAAACCTGGAGGACTCAGACCCGAACACTTCACCAGCACGTGAGCCGGAACTCCTGAGGAACAGGGAAGGAAAATGACAACGAGTCCGGAAAAATCACCAAACAAATTACACAATATAAATTGCAGAGTGAAACTTTACAGCGTGGGTTAAGGTATATGGTCTGGATCCGGGAGTACCTTTGATGGGTCTCTCTCTCGTCCGGCTGAATTCGGTTACCGGAACGCTGGAGAATCCCGCCCTGAAGTCCAGGTTACTCACACCGGTTACTCTCAGAGTGTGTCTCCCGCTGCACGCCACCTACTCACAAACAACAACCTCACACAAACCTTTCCCAAACCACCAACACTGGAACTGGTACTAGTGCTGAATTTGGGGAGCCCAATTTGGCGCGCCAGCACCAATGCAGTGGAAAATGGGTAACCGTCCATGGGAAAATGTGGCACTGGTTCCAAATGGCACGGGGACCACAGTGCAAAAGTAGTAACAATCCACTAGAAAAATGCTACCACATCTTCCACATTGGGAATTGGCACCAGGACTGCAGTGGAAAAGGAGTAACATTCCACTGCAGGACTGGTGCCTGTTTCCTCTTTGGAAACTAGAGCCACATTTTTCCAGTGGGCGATTACCTCTTCCCCCCCTTTTCCACCAAACAGGGAACTGGAACCAGGACTGCAGTGAAAAAGGAGTGGCACTGGTTCCAAATTAGGATCTAACGTCACGACAGCAGTGGGAAAATGTGGCACTGCTTCCATATTGGGACTGCAGAAAGAGTAAGAGTAGAAAAATGTGGCACCAGTCCTAAGGTAGGAACCGACACTGAGACTTCCGTGCAAAGGGAGAAACAGTCCAGTTCGCTAAAAACGTTTGAGAAACCGCCGATCAGAAACATCTACAGACCTTCAGGGTCCAGAGACCAGGATACGGGTTCTTCAGGTTGACAACTCGAGCTGAATTTGGGATGTTGAGAAGCTCAGTGAGTCCCTCTCTCTCTCCAACCGTCTGACCTACACACACATTCAAATTAATACTCAAAGACACAGTTTATCCCATAGGGCTGGCCGATATGATATCAAGGTTATATTACAGGTTTGATTCATTTATGATTTATCGTCCAGCCCTAATATCCACACCTCTCTGCTGAAAAGATTCCTAATCACAGAAATGACTTTAGGACATAATCGTTAGGGTTCAGGAATATTTATAACAGTACAGAGTGGATCACTGAGCTCGAAAAGAAGAGAAGAGAAAACAGGAAGGATAATGAGAAGAGAAGAGAAGAGAAGAAGTGAAATGAGAAGAGGAAGCCGGAGGTAAAACGAGAAATAAGAGCAGGAAAATGTCCAAATCACAGTGATGACTTTAGCAGATAATTGTTAGGGTTCAGGGACATTTATAACAGTACCGAGTGGATCTCTGAGCTCGATGAGCGGAGCCGGACCGCTGAGGGACACGGTGACCTCTTTAAGGCTGGGGTCAAAGTGCAAATCCCAGTGATTTTCCTGAGCCTTCTCATGGTCCGAGGAGAGCAGGTGGACCTTCATGGCTTGCACGGTCTCCTCCACCCATTTTAGAACCTGAAAACAGAACACTGGTTCTCTTCGATTCTAGATCTGTATATTATCACAACGTCTTAAGAACAAATCCAAGAAGGAAATGGTAAATAAAGCTCATGGTTCCCAAGTGCTACATGATCACTCCACAGTCTGACCTACATTCTACAGAGTCACCTATTTACCCAGTTGGATTAGAATCAGGAGTCTTTCTTCCAAACCCCTGCCAAAAGACACAGAAAACGCCTGGTAGAGCTCAGCCTCACTGTAACTGTGGACAGCGATAAAGATGGAGTGACTGTCTCCTCGCCCCTGTCTTCACTCTGACTGAGCTCTTTCATCTCTCACAGCCGAGACCGGTCAGACTCGGGCTGTTCTTGTTTAAATAAAGATGCTAGTGATGGTGGATTAGCTGTCAGAGGGACAACGTGCTGGAAATCTGTGGATAAATTCCCACCACACAGCTGCTGCAGAGATGAAAAAGCTGATCAGCAAAGAAACTGACCCCAATCCATCCTCAAAATGTTGATCAAATATCAAAAGGTTCAGTTATAACCCAACTTTTAGATCCCACAACCTCAACATGATACCCTCACAAGGTGAGATCCCTCCAGTTCTAACAGACTTAATCTGATCAAACATCATCCATCAGAATCTTCAGACTCAGTCTGATCTAAGACCTTCAATCAAAGTCTCCAGGCTCAATCTAGTCAGACATCTTCAAAATCTTCAGACTCAATTGGATCCAACATCTTATATAAGAACCTCAAGACTAAATCTGTACCAACATCTTCAATCAGAACCTCCAGACTCAGTCTGATCCAGCATCATCCATCGGAATCACCTGATCCCACACCTTCAGTCGGAACCTCCAGACTCAATCTGATCCAATATTAACAGAATCTACAGTCGTGAAACTCAATCAGATCCTGCATCTTCCATCAGAACCTTCAGACTCAACCCAATTTAAAGTCTCCCATGAAAAACTAAATCATAAACCTGACCTCGATTAAAACAAAAATCTTCTATTAAATCCACATTCTCAATCCCATCACATGGCCCAACTCAGGTCAGATCCCCAATCAGATCAAGCGTCTTAAAGCTGATCCTCCACATTAGATAGATCTCCAAAAGGAACCCGCATCACATGGATTCAATCAGACTCCCTAACCTCAAACTGGTAAAAAATCAAAATTTTAGATCAGATTTCTGAACCTCATCCAGATCTTCCTCGGTCTTGCCAGTGCAGCGCCGTGTCTCAAGTGAAGCTTTAGAGCATCACATTTCATCAAACGTCCATCTTTGAAAAGGCAGGAAACGTTAAACGCATCGTCTGACACTAGAAATAAACGACAATAATTTTGGTGAAACGAGAAGCACGTTAGCTGTGTGATCTACTGTATTTATAACACAAGCCAGGTCCTCGGAGAACGAAATGAGGTTAATTCAACACACATTTATGCCTCCAGATTGAGAAAGAAAACTCAAAGAAAACAGACTTTGACAATCCTCCTGGCGCTCTCCCACTTTCTCTTCACTCATTCTTCTCCTCCCTCCCTCCGCTATCTCTCTTGCTGCTGTCAGTGTTTGCTTCCTCCTGGATTTTACTGCTGGAAACTGTGTAATGAGGGCCACATGTGCAGCAGTCGTCCCCCACCGAGAGGAAACTTGCTCTCAAATGACCTCCATCTCCTCCTTCCATCCCTCCGTCCCTCCCTCTGACGGGTGGAGCAGAGATCAGACGCTCCGGACACTAATTACAACAACCTCAGAAAAGAGTGTGTTTATAGAGCACTTTTACAGTTCCTCCAGCATTTCGCAGCAGCTTTTATAACAATTTGCATTGAAAGTTGTGGTGTTTTTAGGTGTTTTCCTGCAATAAAGTTGCGGGAGCAAGTCAAAGTTGTGGTTTTCCTCCTTTATAATTATTCATTAACAATTAATTAAAATAAAGGAAACAAAACCACTACAAGGAAACACTGTTTAGTTTTGAAAGGTAATGTAACAGTACACATCGTTATTGCACTTCTATGAATGCGAAAAGTGATATAGAGGGTGCACGTTTTTGCCAAATCATCTTTTTAAAAATAAAAATTTATACTGGGTCCAGTCCCTGCTGTACTGCTGTACCTGACCAGTTTCAGAGGAATATATACTGTATATGCTTGGCATGAAATTATATTTTTGCACCGACAAAGTGATGCTCAAAAAGCCATTAGCAGAAAACTAGGGATGCACGATCATATCGGAATAATATCAGAATCAGATGATAATTGCCGTTTTCAAGTCATTGGCATCCGACGGATACTTGGATTTGCCTGTTTTTTCTGTCTTAAAACGTATGGCATCCATCAGAGCACGCAGTGGAAAGTTTACGAGCAAAATCTCGTCTTTAAGTGCTCAACTCTGCCTGCAGATTTATTGATTATCATGTACAAGATTATATCGATGAGAGGTTCGCAATCTCAGGTGTCGATTAATTGCCCAGCTGGCAGCTTGGCCGGCCGGCTGGTGTAGGGTGGTGCGGTGTGTAACGAGCTGTTCTCCTGCAGCAAAAGCAGCACCAGATGGCTTCATCATCGTCCTGTGTGAACTTGAGTGAGCACCTGCCCACTCGCAGTCTTAATAAACTCTTTAACGAGATCCTGCAGAACGTGTGAAGACCTGGTAAAGCTGGACGTGGCTAATAAGCATGGTTGGAATTACGGGGGGTATGGGGGTGTTGGGGTGGACTAACCCTCTGATTTTGGGCGGCTGAAAGTCAGCTGTACTGTGCACTGTTTATCCACAACTTGGGCTAGACTGTTAGGTCAGGTTTGAGTAATTAATCAATGTATGAAATAGTAAGGTGGGAACAATTAATCGTAATAAAATTGTGATCGCGATTCACACCATCATGCATTCTCGTTTCTAAATGACGACGATTTTTCAACATTCCACTCTGCCGTCACGCTCGCGCTCCACTCCGCCCTCACACTCGCGCTCCACTCCGCTCTCACACTCCACTCCACCCTCGCACTCGCGCTCCACTCCACCTTCGCGCTCCACTCCGCCCTCGCGCTCCACTCCGCCCTCGCACTCGCTCACCAGTCCGCTCTCGCGCTTGCTTACCACTCTGCCCTCACACTTGCGCTCCATTAATCCCTCACACTCGCGCTCCACTCCGCCCACACACTCGCTCATCAGTCCGCTCTCGCGCTTGCTCACCACTCTGCCCTCACACTCGCGCTCCACTCCACCCTCACACTCTCACTCCTCTCCGCCCTCACACTCGCGCTCACCAGTCCGCTCTCGCGCTTGCTCACCACTCCGCCCTCATGCTCATGCTCCACTCCGCCCTCACGGTCGCGGTCCACTGCGCCCTCGCTTTGCGTTCTATTCTGCGCTCGCGCTCCACTCCGCCCTCACGTTCCAGTTCACTCTGCCCTTGCGCTCCACTCCGCCCTCATGGTCGTTCTCCATTCCACCTGCACGCTTGCATTCCACTCCACCTTCAGACTCCCGCTCCACTCCGCGTTCCTTATGAATTTATACCTTACAATAGAAAATTCTATCAGGCATCGACCATCTAACAGAGATCATGAGAACAATCGTGCATGCACCGCCTCACTCCAACCATTAGCCCTTCATTCACTCCTCAGATCTGCCTTTAGAGTCTCCTCTACGTACGCAGAAGCAGCCAAATTCTACAAAACTCTTCTCACAACATTTCAAAGCAAATGCTTTCCATTAACGGTCTTGGATAACCTCACCACAAAACACACACGCCCTCTCTTTGAGAGCGGGCCGACGTCGGGGCGCTGCAGAGCCGTTAAAGCTCCTAAAACACATCCGTTAAGTCTGGGGGCTTTAGCCGTAATCGCTCCGCTGATTAAAGTGAGTTTAAGAAGATGTCTGTTCCCAAAAAACGGAGTGGGGGGCGGACCTGTTGGAGCCGGACGAGCCGAGTCGGAGAAAGCGGTGATGATAGCGCGGATCCAGGATTACGTGGTTAAATAAGTAAAATAAGCATTATCACACCCGGCCCGGGGCCAGCTGGAGTTGGCCAGAGTCTGCCCGAGCCAGAGAGAGAGACGTCTGGAGAGTGTTCACAAGCTTTCTGTGTGGATTTGTTTTGAGATTTGACTTGAACCACCCACATTTAGAGTCACAAGGGAGAGGGAACAAATACAACATGAATGGAAAATGTAAAAATCAAACACAAATATAAAACAACACAAGTGCAAAATTCACAACACGACTGCAAAAGCCATAACACAAATTTAAAAAGCACACTGGACAAGCAAAAGCCACGACACAGATATAAAAGTCACAACTTAAATGCAAAGACAGAAAAGTTACAACATGACGGTGAAAGCCACACTGGAAAAGCAAAAGTCACAAATGCACAATTAACGATATAACTGCAAAATCCATATCACGAATGCAAAGTTGGCAAAGTTACAACACAACTGCACAAGCTGCAACGCAAACGCAAAACCCACAACAACAACATTGAGACATTATAATTATTGTGAAAATAATCAGTACGGCCCGAGATCTGATCCTGTATAACGAAAATAAAATTCCTCACAAACTCCTGAAAATCCCCACCCTTCCCCCTTTGTGTGTGTGTGTGTTAATGTGTGTCCCACCTCGTTGACTTGCTGTTTGTCCAGGTGGAAGATCTGACCCGAGCTGGTGGCTGCGATCTCCTCATAAACCTTATAGCCGGGGTGAGAGCGATCGCCACAGTCCCCCGTCAACACAAACACCACCTGCACACGCGTGTCACAGGGTCAGAGGTCAGCCACGAAACAAGAAAGATGCAGATAAACCGTGTCTCTTAAACATCTTTTCTGAAAATGTTAGAAAAGAGACTTTAAAGAGATTTAAGAAAAAACGTAGAAATAATAAACTCTCGTCAAACTCCCAGTCTTGTGTCTCGTGAGCTGATATATTGGCTTGCGGTACCTGAGACTGTCGAAGCTGCACCAGCTGCAGGACGTCTTGTTTCAGTTTGTAGTCTTTAGCTCGAGCGTCTGTGAAAACGTAGATGAAGGATCCTGGAAGAGAATGTTCCAGCGCTGCTTTAATCGCCCCGATGCTCATCTCAGGACAGTCTCCTCCGCCCTGCACCATCACATCACATCACATCAGGCCAACACCCTCACCATTACGGTACAAGTTGCCCAAACACAGCATGTCTACTATGTCTGTATGGCGGATTTGGAAGTTCTAGGGGTCGACTGATAATTGCTGCCAATATTTATTTTTTTAATAAAAACTGCTTTTTTGTATTAAAAACGTGATGAAATGTTCTCAGAATAAACATACACTAAACAGCGTTTTCATTTAGGTTTTGTGTTGGTGTTTGTTATTCCGTATTTTGACATGATTCTTCATTTTTACAGCAGCTGTATATTACGTCAAAATATCGGGTATCCATCTCCTTGGTTAGTAATAATCGGTATCGATATCAGCTGTGAAAATATCATATTGGTTAACCCCTGACAAACTGTTTACCGACGTTGCGGGTGAAAGTTTTTAGATGAAAAGCTTATCTACATCGCTATAATTCACTTTCTGACATTCTGATGTTTAGTGTCGGCTTTAAAGTTTTCAGTTTAAAAACATAAATAACACAAGACATTTACGACCCCCAGAACTCCAAAAGTCATAAACGTAAACGTGTGCATGTGTGTGTGTTTTTGCAGAACTTGTTCTATATGCCATGTTTAAAAGACATTTAAAGGCAGAGTCTGAATAAGTTACACAATTTCAAAATTGCATTCATATTTAACTTAAGTTTTCGGTAGGGATGCACAATGATATCAGGTTGGAATCAACCGATAATTTCTTCTTTTAAAGTCATCGTCATCAGATCAATTCTTAGATTTGTTTGCTTCACTTAGTGAATGTGAGCTCACACATGAACTGTGTCCCGAGCCGCGTACTACTGCACTTAATAGTATGGTAGGTAAGGTGCTCTTATCATACTCTTCTATGTGGTAGTATGCATCTCAGGAAATAGCTGGGGTTGTAGCTTAACGGCTCTCTACACACTAGGTAGTGCACATGGAGTTATGGTGTTATTTTTGTGCCAAAATTCTGAGTGTGCAGTGGAACTTTGGTGAGCAAAATCTCTCATCTCTGCCTTCTTCATTTATTGGCATTGGCAGATATAAGCATGAAAAATATCGGATATCACCATCAGCCAAAAATCCCCATATCGTGCATCCCTAGTTTCTGAGTCAATGCCAGATCTCCATTTTTAGAGTCACAGTGTAGAAGTGTACATAGAATTACACCAAATCTTCTGTAACGTTCTCATCTCCTTAATCATAGTTCCCTTTGGGGAGGTTTCGCCATGTAAAATACACAGAACGCTCATGTTCTAAACACGGCTCAACCTCATGTTTAAGGTAACACACACACACACTCCAACTGGTGCGCACCTGGACGAAGAGCTCACGAAGATCCTTCTGGAACTTTTTGGGGTCCGTGGTGATGGAAACCGGACCGATATCTGGAGGGGGAAAAATCCTCTTGTTACGGGCTTGTTTTGAGTGAATATTTATCATTGTGAACACAGCACAGCACCCAGTGCACCACATACAAATTTCACCTCTACATTTGACCCATATGTGAAGGAGCAGTGGGCAGCACCCGGGGAGCCGTACTTGGAGATAGTACCTTGCTGATGAGTACATCAGTGGTACCTTTTAGCAATCCAGGACTTGAACCGATGACCTTCCAATCACGGGGGTCGAATCCCTAACTGTTGCACATTTAGGGCATTTAGCAGTCACTCCTATCCTAAGTAATTTCAGGGACAGTCTCCCTACAGCAACTTGGAGTTAAGGGTCTTACTCAGGGATCCAATGACTGTAGTGCAGACCTGTCAGTTCCACTAATTCGGTTCCAAACCGGCATGTGTTTGGCACATTTCTGGATGCCGGGAGGAGGTGAGTAACAGCACACGGCGGTGAATAAAGGGATGTATTGTTCGCGCTGTGATCTCAGGTAAAGAGCTTCCACATGCACCCGTTACCACATCGACCACAAAACAACATGGTTACGTCTGAACACGAACCCACAAGCATCCTAGGGAGGAACAGCCTTTCACTAAAACCTACTACTTCATACCATGGTGACAGTCTACAGGGACTACAGAGTAGGTTTGTTTTGAGGGTTAGATCATCATAGCAGCACGCAACTCAACATCAACATGTAAAAAACATTAAAAGCTGAATTTGGGGCCAGAACTAATATTAATGTTGTTAATTTCCTCTCATTCTATCTCCCCCTCTCTCTCTCTCTCTCTCTCTTTCAGATGAAGCTGTCCTGTCGTCACACCTCTCTGTCTACTTTCGTGTAACTGGAGTTTTTACGAGTTCTTTAAGGAAGCACCACATTAAAGGTGTGGGGGACGTTTGGGGTGGGGGGATATGTGTAGTTGCCTCTTCTGCCCCATCTGGCCAACTCTCGAAGGGAGGAGGTTGTTTAGGACACACACACACACGGGGGCTGGAGGTGAGGGCGAGTGTGGTAATTACCAACTACACAACAACATGTGTTTCCCATCAGCTCCTCTATCTGCGGGCAATCTGCAGTCAGATATGGGGGGCAAAAATCTGCGGGGCAATGAGGGAGTCCCAAATTCAGCACACAAGTCCATGTTCATGTTGGAGGAACTTGCTGACCACACAGATACCGAGCTGGGGTTAGGGGGTTATGTTCATTATTAACGATAGCTATCGCAAAAGATGTGATAAAAGTGAAGAAGCCAATAGAACATGGTGATTATGGAATTTTCGCAACGTGCGCGTGTGTATAATATTGCTTTTACAATATTTATACATATTCTTGAACACCTCATGTAACTAAAAATGCACATATAAAGTTTAGACTTGACATTTTTATAGTTTATTTATATATGTCAATTCTCTTAGCCTTCTTTGTACTTGTAGAAACTGGAGCCACGTCGTCTCGTTTCTCTGTATACTTGGATATAACAATAGTTCACTTTGACTTTGTAAAGAAATATTCTGAAATTACAAATGTAGAAATAGCTAAATTACCAGCTTTCCACCATCGCCCCCTGGCGGTTACACACCAAAACACTGCTTTATAATCTGCTATATACTGTAGAAATTCAGCAAACTAAATTAAAATTCAAGTCAAAATCAAAGTAAACTTTATTGTCATCTCAGGTAATTGTAATTCAGTATTGCAGCAGCAGTCAAATGGAGGGAAACTACAATTACAACAGTGGAAAACTTTTCTGCTTTGAATGTGCATAAGATTTGCATATATATGTCTATGTTATGGCATGCCACGGTTATATATATATATGTATATTCAGAGTTATATGCTTAGAATATTCATTAAACTGCTGCAGATCGTTTGAAATTTTTAATTGACTGCTGCTGCAATAAGTTTATATCTTCATTCTTAATGAACTAAACACAAAGAACCAGATGTTACAAATACAGGTGGAAGTTTCTTGTTCAGATCTTTTTGTTAAATAACTCATAATGAGAAGCAGTGTAAAGTGAGTACCTGGGTCGTGGAAAGGTACCAGGAGGAAGTTCCTGATGGGTCTGGTTCTGCGGTTTAAGCTCCTCTCCAGGATGCGTGAAGCTCCGTCTATCACCTGCTGGAGGTCGTCGTACATCGAGCCGGTCACGTCGAACACGAAGCCCAGGGACGAGGCGCTGTCGCCGGACACCGAGCTGAGATCCGCCCGGGCCAGGACCCCCACACACACGGCGACCAGACTCAGCACAAGCCGCTCCATGTCCACAAGTAGCCGGACTCAGCAGCACCGCAACATGGGGAAAACCCTGCCCAGAGGAGAGTGAGGAGGAGTTCCCTAAAACACGCGTGATGAAGGGTCAGGAGGAGAGCTGAAAGAGAGATGGTCTACACGGAGAACTCATCTCCTGGAAGAGATCTCCAGAGAAGAGAAACGAGATGATGATGATGATGATGAAGAGGAAGCTCCAACCAAACCAGACTACTACTACACCAGACCTCCTCCTCCTCCTCCTCCTCTCTCGGGGTGTGTGTGTGTGTGTGTGTGTGTGTTTGCAAGTCTCCGGGGGGTGAAGTGAAGTGTGTTTAAGTTACGACTCGACTGACCCAGTGTGTGTGTTTGTTTGGGACTCTTTCAACACACACACACACACACACACACACACACACACACACACACACACACACACACACACAGTATTGAGAGAGAGAGAGAGAGAGAGAGAGAGAGAGAGAGAAGGAGGGAGAAACAGAGTGAGAAATGAGAAAGAAAACAGTGTGAAACAAGAGAGAGAACAAAGCGAGAAATAAAAGAGAAAGAAAGACGGAAAATAGGGAGATAAATTAGGCTGAGAGAGAGAGAGAGAGAGAGAGAGAGAGAGAGAGAGAGATTAATCCTGAACACGCACTTCTACCCCTAGTGTGTGTGTGGGAGGTGTGTGTGTGTGTGTGTGAGTGTGTGTGTGTGTGTGTGTGTGTGTGAGAGTGTGTGTGTGTGTGTGGTGTTGTACTTGCTACTTAGTGAGGATCAAAATGAGTTTTTAATCAGCAGAGTGAGGACATTTTTGCAAGGAGACTTTTTTAGTGGTCCTCACTTTTAAACTAAGCTTTTTACAAAAAGTACTAGTTTATTAAACTAAAAGTGTAGAAAAGATTAGCTTTTGGTTACTGAGGTTATGGTTAGGGTTATGTTTAGGTTAGGTGTAGTTTATTTACATGCTGGCAATGTAGAAGTCAATGGAGGTCTCACTACTGACATAAGTACAAGGATGTGGGTGTGTGTGTGTGTGTGTATATGAGTGTATGTAACTCTCGATCTCGGCCCCACAAGTTGCCCAATTTAAATGAGGCATTTTAAAGCCTCTGTGATAACATTTATAGACCGGGGGAATCTGCTGTCTTATTTTACCCGTGTGTTTATGCGGTTTACACAGATACAGAAACGCCTACAGGAAGTTTCACTGCCGCATTCAGGCCCCAGTTCAATACCTTACATTTTACATTTACCTCTATTTTGGGGCAGTTGGCAGAGAATGGTAGTGGAGCCTAATTCTGTGCTCGGAAGTTCGTCTGGTTTGATTCTAGGACCGGTAAAGGTACTACTGAGGTACTTGGGAGCATCGTGTCTTTACCGGCCCAGGACTTGAACCGGGCGACCTTTCCATCACGGGGCCAACTCCCTAACCGTTAGCTACCCACTACGTTATTACTAAATATAGTAATATTTATATCTAGTCATTATGGGAGTTCATGGATGGAGCTGACAAAGAGAGCAAGACTGGACTGTGTGTGTGTGTGTATGTGTGTGTATATAGAGATGTGTGTGTGTGTGTGTGTGTGTGTGTATATGTGTGTGTATATAGAGATATGTGTGTGTATACAGAGATGTGTGTATGTGTGTGTATGTGCGTATATAGAGATATGTGTGTGTGTATATGTGTGTGTGTAAGGTATGTGTGTGTGTATATCTGTATTATTTCTACAGTGGTTGTCCTGCACAGTGTCAGACGCCCTGCTATACACACTTCCCAGATATACAGCTATGGATGCAGAATAAGAGGAAACAGTAGTAGATAAGGTAAAAGGACACAACACACGCCACTGTTCCAGCCTTCCTGCTGCAATGAGAAGCTTTAACAACAGTACTCTTTTTTATTTTTTAGGCCCCAAAAACTTGCAACTTGCTGCCTATAGTCTGTCATGCATCTACTCCTGGTATTTTATATATAATATTTAATATAATGATTTAATAATATTTTTAAAATCACTGTGTTGCACTCATATGTCCTCTGCACTTTTAGTTTTGTCTTATGATGGCAAGACATGATCATTCTCCGGTTTTTGTTATGGTGAACGATATTTATATGTTTGTGATATTTATATTTACTTTATGCTTTAGGTAAACTTTAGGTTTATGTATATTATATAAATATTATATATAATTTATGACTTTTTATCTTGTCTCATAACTATTTCACCTCGATGTGTACTTTATATTTTGTTAGATGGACAATAAACTATTACATAAATAAAAAAAATATTTCAAATAAATTTTAATAATAATATAATGTTAAATGTTATTTTTTTGCACTCATATCTCCTCTGCACTTTTGTCTTATGTTAAATATCACAGTGTTTGCTATATATTCCAAACTATATTTATGCTCTTTTTTTTTGAACTTCTTTAGTTATTAAGGTGGATAATAAATTCTGGTATACTTTGTTATATTGTGTATCTTAAATTATTGTTTAGCACTTGTCTCTCTTTTATTTCTTTTATACTTGAATAGCAGTCACACACCTTTCTGGTGATTTTTCCTGTCTAATATTTATCTTGCATTTCTGTAAAGTCTTTGTGCTGCATTTAGACATATTATAAAAGAGCAGGCCTGTTAGGAACAATTTGCACATGCCTGTGGTTTTAGAAGGAAAATGAGACTCAAAGACGGGTGGTGAAGGTGACACACACTCACCAAACACTTTCCAACAAGATGTAACCTGTCTGATTAACCGTTATAAAAGAACACACACCACCTCTGCAGTGCAAATAGCTCAGGAAAAGAAAAAATGCAGAATCTGTTCAGATTCGTATTATGCTTCAAAGCTTATACTTATACTAAACTATAAAAATATTTCCAGATCAGGCTCATGTTGACTGATGCCATAGTGTAATGTGTACACAGAGTTTTCATGCCACACCACCTATGAATAGACTCGGGCAACTGTATTTATGTATGAGCCCATTGGACACCCAATCTTCTTCCTGACAGCAGCTGTGTCCGTTATAGCTTTTTCCCCATGCTGAAGTTTTTTCCCCATGCAGGTCGCATAGGTTCTAATCTCCATCTTAATGCAAAACATGTAAGAAGTGCCTTTTTCCAATATTATAATATGACGATATACTTTAACACACAGAGAGCATAAGCAGAATAAATAGAAATGATGGGCTGCATTAACTAACTGTTAGAAATTTGTACTTTAAATCCAGATATAAAAGCAGATTTGTTAACTTTAGAAATCACTCTTATAAATATTTATTGCATTCATGTTTGTGTAAAACATTAACTTCCATGGTTTCCTTCAACCTTACCTTTGTATAATATTAAACTATTTAAATCTCTTAACTCTAAATAAAATATTAGTGAATGAGGCGTAAAATAAATCGTTTAAAGAATGATGCTATTGTACAAATGCACTTGTATTTTTAAATAGATGAATGAACTCTGCCATGTCTTTTCAAGACTGCAATACGAGATAAGAATATACTTGGCAAAATCATATATTAGTACTTCTGGGTATCGGAATTAAATAAATACATTTATGTATTACGTTATGACTTTATGAGAAATGATTTAACGTCTCATCTGAATAACTGGTTCTGCTTCTGTTATAAGGTAAAAGAGTCTTAAACATATCTAAAGGATGAAAAACAAAAGATAAGACAATTTGTACGGATTTTAACGCGTTTAGTTTGAGAGACGTTCATCGGAATACACACGTTAGCTCACGTAATAAAACATCGAGCGCCACCTGCTGTTAGAGCGTTATCTAGACATTAAAAATATTTACCTTCATTATAAACACCTATAAAAATGTTGGAATAGTGATAGTTAATAAAATATATACAAAAAACATTGAACAATAAAAACACCAATGATAAGTAATAATAATCTTTGTTTGTATATCACCTTTCATACATAGAAATGCAGCACAAAGTGCTTTACATTAAGAATAAAATCAAGCAAAAATAAAATAGCAGCAACTAGTTATTAGAGAATTAGCAATTGGGATCTAAATAAAGAATACAAGTAAGACAGATAAAATACATAAAAGAAGTAAATAATAATAATTATTCGTTATAGTTACTATGGAATATCATGTTTTGTAAACCTTGAAAACGACTAATCAAGTCAAACAGAATCATAAATTTATCTTCTTGATGCTACAATTAACGAGGCATTTCTTTAAACATGCTAAAACTGTTAATCCTAAAATTCCATTTGGAGGACTTTTGTTTTGAAATGTGACCGCTGTTATTTTGTGGCGGAAGTTGCTCACATGATAACAGTTGTAGTCTGTGTAGTGTGTGTTGTATTTTGAGATAAATCTTTATGGTTATTAATAATGATGTTCCACGTGGACCCAAAATCACCAGAGTTTCTCGGTAATGCCGGAATGTTTTACACTCTTGATGACCTCTATAATGAAGTATTTCTGGACGTGTGTTTGTTAAAGTTAGTGTCCTGGAGTAGCGCTGAGAGCGTGTTTTATATTAATATTGAATATTAAATTTTTTAAGTTATATTTCTACTGGAGCAGTCTGACAGCAGTATCAGTTCGTGTGATTAATATTAATAATCTGTTCTCGTACAACATTTATTAAAAATGCAGCCTGACTCCAGATCAGCCTCTTAGTAATTCATGTAAAACACTGCCTTTTAGTTCAATTTAAAATATTGTATTTTAAAACAAATATTATATTTTAAGTTTGTGCTTATTATTATTATTATTATTATTATTATTATTATTATTATTATTATATTATTATTATTGTTAATAATAATAATAATTGTAGTAGTAGGAATAATTGATTAGTTGATTGTATAGTATAATAATAAAATATATTTACAATATTATACTTATTTTCTTCAGATTCTTTCTCCCTCATCTACCCCCAAATGTTTTAAAAAATGAGTTGATTGTTGTTGTTGTTATTAACCATCTTTATGATGTTATTATTCTCCCAGGTCGTTGTTGCTGAGTGTTGGGACTAGATGAGTGATGTGGATGCGGAGTGTTCGCCTCCTCCACACGGCTGGTTGGTCTGCAAGCGTGAGGATGTGGTGCGTTTGGGGAGAGTGGTGGTGCGTGTGAGCGAGAGGGACGTGCTCGTGCTGCACCACCGAGGGGTACTGTACGCACTGGACGCACTCTGCTACCGTTAGTACCCTTTATCACCTTCACCATCATCATCATCACCCTCTTTCCATTTCTCTCTCTTTACTCTCCCTTTCTCTCGGTGGTCTTTAAATATTTAGTTACATTTATTACGTAGTTTACATTATCTATTTTTTGTATTTCATCACTTTATTTGGATTTTTAATTTTCAGATGCAGGAGGACCTCTACAGCACGCAGACATCGAGGTGAGGTTTGGGTTTTAATGTACTAATAAAATGTCTGTTGGACAGTATGTGAATGAAAGTTCATTAAAGGCAGTGATGGTCAAAACTTGTATTTCTCTATTTTTACCTTTGTTACTACAGGAGTTTAACAGCCGGCTGTGCTTGGTTTGTCCCTGGCACAAATACAAGATCACACTAGAGGAGGGTGAAGGACTTTACCAGGCTGTCGATCCTCAGGTGAAACCCCTAAAACCTGTCTGGTGCTCCAAGGGGGTGAAACAGAGAGTGCACAGGGTGACGGAGATAAACGGGGACGTCTTTGTCACCCTCAACGACTCAGGCGAAAAGATCGACTCGGATTATTACCAGACGGAAAAATACAGAAATACTGTGAAGCAACGGGAACCGGAGAAAAGGACATGAGTAGCTGTTAGGAGTGTAACGATACACTGATACATCAATTCAGTGATTATTGAGTCCGAAATAAATACATCAACCTGATGTTATACATATTGTAACAGCAGTTTATATTTATATTGAACAGGAGGTCTGTTTTTAAATGTCTGGTTTAAACCCAGGAATAAAAACATCAAATGATATTTGAGTTGTTTTTGGTGATTTGATAGGAAGGGAAGTGATGATGTTAAAACTCTCATATCCATCACTGGCTCCTGAATCGAATAGAATAAAGGATTTAAAGCTTGTCGTATTCAATTGTTCATATCTTGTGGCTGAGGCGCTTATGGCAGGAGAAATGAAGCAGAGTTCCGACACACCAAAAATACAGATAACATTCCTCCTCTTTCCTCACACAGATAGCATATCAGCCAGAAAAAAGCACAGCTTCAGCAGGAGGAAAACTCTCTTTATTAGGCCTAAATTAAACATGAAAACCTGGCTGATTCGCTCAAGCTCGGCCAAATTGAATGAGCAAAAATATTACTGTAACTTTTGCAAATGCTGACCGATTTTCAGATTTGCCATGTTATTGTTCACTGTTAAAGCTGTCCCCTGTTGTTCATATAAAAATGTTTCACAAAGTATTGTAGCTGCACATTATTGGTCACTTTGATTCAAAAATTTAAGTCTGAACAATTAAATGTAAGTAATTAATTTAAAGTATTGCAAAAGTCAAAACCAAATAGTAATGTGTGTAGGTAAAAATGTCACATCCTCTAAAAATTCTCCTTTATTTATAATAAATGTGTTAAATAAATAATTCAAGAGTCAGAGAAGTGACGTCTGGAAACTGTCTGCACTAACACACCAGCCGGAGTGTGTTTTATCTCTGATAAGAGCAATTTATTTTAGTGTGAAGTGTTTTCCCTCTTAAGGAAAAACCTCCCAAAAAAGCAATGCTCCTGTAAAGATAAGATACAAGTGTCAGGTGGGAATGGAATCTTTTTCTGGGCTTCATATTGTCAGACACTTTTCAAGGCGTTAAAACGTACATTTTTATATATATACATTTATTGTGTATATTTTCCCTGTAAGTGGAAGTAAATGAAAGATGTATGTTGACATATGGCTTATTGATCATTTTTAACAGTGTAGATCCTGTGTTTAATTAAGTGTGATTTTTAGGCTGGACACACGTCTGCTGGTCGAGTCGGGACGGGGGGGTGGGGGGGGGGATGTTTCTGCCCTCGTACCCTCCCCTAATGATGAGGGGCTTTAAATAGAGTCGTGTCAGGGTTTATTCTCATGTGATCCTGACATTCACGTCCGTCTTTCCTCCGACTCTCATCTCCTCTGGTTGCAGCCGTCGTACTTCAGTTTATTTAATCCAATCTGACAGGAGATATGCCGAGCAAGAGGAAAAAGAACAAGCGCAGAATGAGGAGGGTGGTGAGTTCAATGACATTAAGACTTTTATTAATTATTAATTATTCAGTTTCATAGAAATGTTATTGATTTAACTGATTCAGGTTTTACTAAATCACAAAGTAGACATTAATAGATTGTGTATTAAGATATGGCCACATCTTCCAGAACAATTTACTATTTCTGAAAAATTCTGGTTGTTAAAACATATTGAGCAGTTTATTTTACTGTAGAACTAATACAAATTTATGTGATATCTTGATTACTTTTACTTTAATTTTATTTTAATTTACACCTTGTACACTTCAATATTATTTAACATTTACACTTGTTTATACTAATAACCTTTTTAATCAGTGTGACAATCATGCAACACCGCCTGCTTCTTGTAACTTCATAAATAGGGACCAATTTTAACATTTAAAATGTCAGAATTTCCCCATCAAGGATTTGAGTTTGCATGGTAAGTCTCCATTGGTACTACAACTTAGTCCAAAACTAGGCTTAATCCATGAACATGAAACCAGCCTGTAGTGTTATTAGAAAGTTCTGGCCTTTCATTATATGACCAATAACTGATTCTTTGCTTAACTTCATCAGTAATTTTACTGTGTGTACTACAATATTTGATATGAATTTAATAAACTTCCTGTTGTTGTAAACTGCTTAAAAGATTAAAACACTAAAAAGATGTACAATAACAAATATACTATATAATATCTATCTATCTATCTATCTATCTATCTATCTATCTATCTATCTATCTTTAATTTGTACTTTTTCTACCTAAGTAACTTAATTTAAACATTTATTTTACATATTAACATCCTCAAATATTTATTGCCAGCATCAATCATCTATTTTATAGAAACTATATATGTTAAAATTTCATTTTTTGCACCCCAAGCATTTACCTGATGGTTTATTGGTCACTTTCAACTCATCTGAGAAAAATGCCTTCAGCATAATCACTATTTAACATGAGTTTATTAAAAATCTCACCTCCTGTCAAGTCTCCTAGATAGAAGCAGGTCCTAAATTAGTGACATTCCACTCTCTCCGGTAATCACTGCAGTAAATGGACGGGTTTAGAACATCGCTGTGGCATGCAGAGCCCTTCCAAATCCCTGTTTGTAGCCGTCTGGTGCTTAGAAACACTGATGCCATTCATGTGAAATCAGCAGTGAGCCCCATCTGAGCTCTGATGTTTTGTTAAGGGATATTTTTAGTCCATTATTCAGTCTAACGAACTGGTTTCCCCAATGTCTCGTAAAATGAAGGTACGTTAATCAGAACTCAGATACAGCCGCTGTCTTCAACCTGCTGCTGGTGGCTGAGTGCCAATGTACTCAGCTATAACCAAGAGATTATTGAAGATAATAAGGTCAACCGCAGATTGCTCTGGTGAGAGTTTCTGGTAAATGCTATATAATAAAAATAGATGCATAATGCAAATAGCAGGTCCAAGCACAGAAGTGGAAAATTAAGTAAACAGAGATTTAGAGTTACAGTTATTTTAACACTATTTTCATTCAGCTTATAAACAATGGTGTCATACATGTAGCCTCCAAGTTTGAATGAGTTTGGACAAAGTAGACTTGATAAACTTTTGATTAACTTTTATTTGCCTCAGCAATCCAAAATTGCAAAAAAAATATCTCTAAGTCCACAGTTTTGTCTAGATAACTTTGAGTTGCAATTTATAAGCTAAAACACATTTGGAGCAATATGTAGCATAACGGTTGGGGAGTTAGTCCCATGATCGGAAGGTTGCCAGTTCAAGTCCTGGACTGGTAAAGGTACCACTGAGGTACTTATGAGCAAGGTACTGTCTCCAAGCACAAAGCTGCTCACTGCTTCTCCCCGAATGGGTTGAACACAGGGGTCACATTTGGTTGTGGTGCACTGTGTGCTGTGCCTTTGCTGTATCGCATCCTGAAGGCTCCCTATTGCTCCCTGTCAAGACGCACATAGGCCCTAACCACCTACCAAATTTCATGTTTCTGGGCACTACACTTTAGGGTGCATGATTTGCTTTGTGGGGAAAAATACAAAGAAGTAGAAACAAACAGAACAATTACAATAGTTATCCAATTTCCCCTTAAACTGCTTCTGTATAGACTAAATACTGCACGTGGTACTCTTAATCTTCTTAATCTATTATGAATTTTCAACTTATTTTACTCCTTTTAAAGTTTGCAATCTATGTTTCCTGCTTCTATAGCATAATTTCTTCCAAGACAAATTCTGCCTTCGTGCAGAAGGTTCAATAAAGTGAACTCTGATTCTGACTGTGTATGAGCCGTGTCAGAGCTGGCTCTGGACTCTACACTGTGTTTGCCTCTTTTGGTCGTGTTGTTCAGGGAGAGCTAAAGCCAGTGCTGATGCAGGTCTTCACACATGGCTGCTTAATTTGGCCTTAACTGCACTGGGCTCTGCACAGCACACCGACAACATAATGTGAGCTTAACTCTCTTTGAGGGCCATGTAAACTCCACTGCTTAGTCTTTGCTCTTGGCTAACCAACCAGCAGGTCTGATTATAATGTGATTTTGGCTCTATTATGATGCGATTAGCATGTTCGTCTGCTGTCCATAGCCTTATCCAGGGCTCAGCGGACTGCTGACTACATCACTTATTCCTTGCTGCAACAACCGTCAAGTTTGATCAAGCCAATCTCACACAATAATACACAGACTCCCAGACAACAAACTCTTTTCAAAAAATGTTTGGAATTAATTTAAAATCTGGTTTGGTCTTTTTGTGTTTGAGCAGCAGGCCCAGAGAAGGGCAATGGAAGAACAACGTTCAGCTGCTGGGAAAGGAACTGCGGGTCTTCGTGGAGTCTTAGCTAGAGGTCCGCCTCCTAATCTTGTCCCTAAAGTTCCTAAATGTCCCAATGCAATTGGAACTAAACTGGAACAGCGTATGGCAGCTTCAGTTAAAGTTCCATCGAAGGTAGCTGTTCCTCAACCAGATGTAATCAAGGAGGCAATCTCATGTGAAGTGCCACCACAAGTTACATCAGAGACACTGCCTTATGTGACAGTGCCAGCAGACATGGAACCAACAGATGCAGCAACAGTGAAGGCTGCACTAGAAGAGAAAGTTATAGAAATGTCAGTCCTCAATGACACAGTTCCAGGGGAGATAGAAGAGAGTGAGATGATGGTAGATGTAGCACCAGTAAAGTCAGAAATAGAGGAGGAAGTTTCAAGAAAGACAGTGCTGGATGAGGCAACCCCATGTGATCCAGGCCCAAGAGAGGCACCATCACTATCAATATCACCAATGGATGCAGTCCCAGGAGCAGTAGTCCCATCTGAGGCAATCATAGAACAGATGTCCCCAGTAGAAGCAATATCAAGACAGGCAGTCTCAGTTTCAAGCAAGGAAGACTTCATAGAGGTAATTTCAGGAGAAGCCACAGCAGTACATGCAGCACCACTGGAGGTACACCAACATGAGGGAGTCACAAGAGAGGCAGTTTCAGAGGAGGGAACCTCAGCAGAAGCCATAGCAGTACATTCAATACCACTGGAGGTACACCAACATGAGGAAGTCACAAGAGAGGCAGTTTCAGAAGAGGGAACCTTAGCAGAAGCCACAGCAGTACTGCCAACACCATTGGAGGTACACCAACATGAGGGAGTCACAAGAGAGGGAGTTTCAGGGGAAAGAATCTCAGGAGAAGCCACAGCAATAGAGTCAGCACCTTTAGAGTCAAACCAATATAAGGGAGTCAAAGGAGAGGCAGTTTCATTAGAGGGAATCCTAGGAGAAGTCACAGCAGTACAGTCAACACCACTGGAGGTACACCAACATTCGGGAGTTACAGGAGAAGCAGTTCCAGAAGAAGGAGTCCCAGGAGAAGCCACCCCATATCAGTTGGTACCACTGGAA
Organism: Distichodus sexfasciatus; assembly: GCA_032718565.1. Taxonomy (NCBI): domain Eukaryota; kingdom Metazoa; phylum Chordata; class Actinopteri; order Characiformes; family Distichodontidae; genus Distichodus; species Distichodus sexfasciatus. Next base: position 5,044 of record JAVGVS010000523.1, on the reverse strand, counting down.
GCAAAGCAATGTGAGGGAGTCCCAGGAGATGCAACTCCAGAGGAGGGAATCTCAGAAGAAGTCACTGCAGTACGTTCATCACAACTGGAGACAAACCAATATGAGGGATTCACAAAGGAGGCAGTTGAAGACCAGGGAGTCTCAGGAAAAACCAATGCAGTACAGTCAGCACCAGTGGAAGTAAAGCAGTATCAGGGAATCCCAGGAGAGGCAGTTCCAGTTGAAGTAGTCTCAGAAGAAGCCAGATTAATAGAGACAACTCTAATAGGAGTTGCAACAGAGAAGGCAGTCTTAGAAAAGAATGTCTCAATAGAGTCTCCCCTAGTACAGACAATCCAACATGAGGCAGTGCCTGTAGTGGCAGCCTCAGAAGATGCAGTTTTGGTAGAAATAGTCTCAGAAGAGGTAATCCTAGGAGAAACTTCTTCAGAAGAGGTGATCTCAGCCCCAGAAGAAGCCGTTTCAGAAGTGACAGTCTCAGCTCCTGAAGTTGTTGCCTCAGAAGAGGCAGTCTCAGCTTCAGAAGCTGTTGTTTCAGAGGAAGCAGTTTTAGCTCCTGAAGTTGTTGCTACAGAAGAGGCAGTCTCAGCCCCAGAAGCTGTTGTTGCAGGAGAGGCAGTTTTAGCTCCTGAAGTTGTTGCCTCAGAAGAGGCAGTCTCAGCCCCAGAAGCTCTTATTGCAGGAGAAAAAGTTTCAGCTCCAGAAGTTGTTGCTTCAGAAGAAGTAGTCTCTGTCCCAGAAGTTGTCGTTTCAGGAGAGGCTGTCTCAGCTCCAGAAGCTGTTGTTTTAGAAGAGGCAGTCTCAGCCCCAGACAGTGTTGCTTCAGGAGAGTCACTCTCAGAAGACATAGCATGTCAAAATGATGCTATAATTCAAATAGAGTTACCTATGAACGCTCAACCACAAGAACCTTCTTTGGAAAGAGACACTGAAAGTATCACTGTCAACACAGCAAGAAAGGTAAGCTCATGTGTGGAATTAGTCAAAGAAGTGGCACGTGAATGTATTTATGTAACAATTATCTTAAGAGCATTTGGAAAATGTTCTCATTCTGAAGGGTTTTCTGTAATTTTGATCAGGTGATTGATTTCATTGGAAGAAGTTCACTGTTTTTACCTACTTGCTCATGGCTGATGTTGTAGGTATTTATTCTGTTAAAGCTTGAGTCTGCACAGAGACACCCTGTGTAAACCTTTCGGTATGCTATGTGCAGGTCGCTGCTCTCTTGCTTTTTGTTTTAAGCTAGCAGCACATCAGAATGGAGGCATTTGCCTATGTCAGCACATTGCACCTCTGTTTACATACACATGTAACCATGTGGCTCACAAATTAATCCCCCACACTCTGAATAATCAGAAGTACTGTTAAGCATACACCCCTCATCCTCAAACTTCTTCCTTTGCAATACAACAACTCAGTTTCTGTACCTTAGCCCATAACCTGCGAACACAACACAGCACAGCACACAGTGCACCACAACAAATGTGTCCTCGGCATTTGACCCATCCGTGAAGAAGCAGTGGGCAGCTTTTGGCAGCAGCCAGAGAACTGTGCTTGGAAACGGTTCCTTGCTTAAGAGAACCATAACCAGTCCACGATTGAACTGGCGACATTTTGATCATGGGGCCAACTCACAAACCGATCTGCCCCCAATTTAAGGTGTAGTGGGCAAAATAATGATCACTTTGCTGCAAATTTAAACTCAGAGTCTTACCTCTAGCACTACCGCCACTGGGTCATTGCGCAAGACCCTTAACCCCAAGTTGCTGCAGGGAGACAGTGTCTTTTAAATCCCATAAATACCATAAACATTAGCGCAAAAAACGAATGCAACAGTGAAAGAATTTTGAACAATCAGTCAACATTTGGCAAAGGTACAGTGTTTCCTTTTTTACGTTATAGGTCATTGCAACAGTGGGAAAAAAGTTTTAAGATGATTAATCTTGGTCTCAGTTTGTTGCATTACAAACATTTCTGATTTTAGCTGGACTTTTTATATCCACTCTGTCTTGTTTTGGACCCTCATCATCAAATTATTAAATACTCTTTTATTATTTCTGCAGTGTCCAGGTGTGGAGGCTGTCCCGGCGAGTGGACTTTTGTCTGCCCCTGAAGTTGCAATTGAAGGTTGATGCACTGATGGTGAGAGACTGCCATTTTATCGGTGATAGTATTTTTTTTAAATCTGTTTTTAAAGGCAGTGATGCTGTTACATTTACTTATGCTTATGAACATTATTTTCAGATCCTTTAGGACCGTTAAACACGGTCAAGCATCAACAGAGCAACGCCATTTCTGTCTCTTTAAGACTCGTCTCCACCATGTCTCTCACTGGTGATGTTCAACTTGTTCTAATCATCGTTTTGATGCGCTTTTGGATGTAGTTTCAGATTACAGTCTATTGGGGAAATGTTGCTAATTATTCCATGTTCATTTTTGGTTGTGTTTGTGTTGAGAATGTTACTTAGTTTTTATATTTTATGTTTTTTACGGCTTCAGTCTTCTGCAGAGCCACAACACTGTCTAATTCTCTCTTCCTTTCTTGATCTCTCCTCTTTCTCTCTTCATTTATCTCACCCTCCACCCTCTCTTTCTCCCTCTCTGTCTTTCTCTCTCTTTCTTTCTTTGTCTTCAATGTCTTTTGTCTCTTTTCTCTTTCTTTATCTGCCTGTCTTTCTTTCTCACTCTCTGTCTTTCTGTCTCTTTCTCTCTCTCTTTCCTGCTGCCTTTCTTTCTGTCTTTTGCTGTTTTCCTTGCTCTCTTTTCTGTCCTTCTGTCTCTTTCTCTGCCTTTCACTCCCGTCTTTCTCACTCTCCGTCTTTTTGTCCCTTTCGTTCTGTCTTTTTTCTCTCCTTTACTCTCTATCCCCTTGTCTTTCTCTTTCTCTATGTCTTTCTCACTCTGTTTGCTTGTCTCTTTCTTTGCTAAGTCTCTTTTTTTCATGTATCTGTCTGCCTTTCACTCTCTCTCTCTGTCTTTCTGTCTCTTTCTTTCTTGTGTTCTCCTCTTCCTCTCTCTGTGTTTAATTCTTTGTCTTTTTCTCTCCCATTCTCTCAGTCTTTCTCTCTCTTTGACTTTTCCTGTCTCTTTCAGCTCTTCCTGTACATATTCCTTCACAGTCATTTTAAATTGGGCTCACATTTTAAATCGAAAAGAGATTTTTGAGCTGAATATTTTCTGATCTATCATTCAGCATTCTTCTCTTCAAGACAAATTTTCTCTTAAGTTTTATTTTAATAATTTTAGATGTATTGTTACAAACCGGCTGCTGTACTGGACAGTGTGTGTGTGTGTGTGTCTGTGTGTGTGTGCAGAGCTTTTAGAGTGGGAGTGTGTGGAGTCAAGTTGAATAAAGATGAATGTTATTAAAGGTAAAGTCGTCTCCAGCAGTCGTCATATGTTTATATTGGATTTCGAGTAGAGGATATTGGTTTTTCAGGGCTGATATTGATACCGTTTTTTGCTAGTTTACGGGACTGATAACCGATATTTCTAACCAATGACCAAAACTTTTAAATTAACTTTATTGTTTATAAATACTTTTATATTATTTTAATTTAACTTTTTATATTAATAATGTTAAATAAACATTTCAGTAACATTATAAAACTATCCAACTTAAATTTGAAACTTCAATGTTTTAGATATTTTTGATTAAAAATTATATGTACACATAATGCTTAAAAGTTACATTTCTACAGAAATCTGCAGAAGCATCTGGATCTTTCTGTGATGCTTGTAAAAACGTATGATTAATCGAAAGATCAATTCCTGGGATGTCTTCCTTAATGAAATATGATCTGCTGTTGAGTTTGAGTGACGTAAACACATTCCTCTCTCTCTCTCTCATCCTGGTGTCTGGATGGAGTTCAGCTGATGAGACAAAGGTTACCTGAGATTTCATTGGAATGAAGCTTCATTTAGGTTGTCCCAAAAATCGATAGTAATAAAGTTTTTAAAAACAAAGTTATTTAATAAGAAAAATACCCCTTTTCACAAAAATGAGATTTAGATATGATGTATATTTTCTCAGCTGACACATATGTAGATTTATTTGAAAAATGATTAAAATATAACATATCACATTTACTTATCCAGAATAACAATAACAATTTGGTAGCAGTTTGGTAATAAGGGCTTTGTGCTGGGCTTTTATATTATTATACAATGAACATATATATATTCTACATATTTACTCACTGTTTTGCATCAGGTGATATAGATTTTCATAGGTTTTTCAATGCATGTATTAATATAATTCACTGCCGTCATACGTTTGTCTGTAAAAGGTGCTATATAAATTAATTTAACTTACTTTACTTACTTATTATCATTACACTAGCATTCATGGTGCATAGTGCAACTCCAAATATAAAATATTACTCGGACACTAAAAGTGGTATTTTGTTCTACTCGTTCCAGCATCTTTACAGTTTTTAACATGTTTTAATTCAGTCAGCTTTGATTTTGAAGATGGAATTTGTTGTAGGTGTAAGAGGAATATCACAGAACAAATGTCACTTTCTAACAGCCTAATCCTAACTCATAACCCATCTTGGTTTTAAAAGATGGTGAGAAATATTCCGAGCTGTGTCAGAGGAAGCAGGAAATGAGGCGTGAAACGAGTTTGACCAGTGTTTTGGTTTATAGAGTTCAACAGAAAGGAGAGTGAGACAGATTCATCTACACACTTCAGCAATGTGAAGAGAGAATATGAGCATCCAATAAGCTTCAGGATTACCTTACTGTACATAATGCTGCACCAAGGTAGGAGATGAAGAAATTTAACATATATAATATATAGTGGGTATATATAGGTAAATTAAAAATAAAGCTAAATTGTTTATTTCTTTATTTTTGATTCATTAAAAAAAATGAATGTCATGCACATTGTTAAGTTTGGAACAATGTGTTTAAACAAGTTTTATAAGTAAAATATTCAAAAATAAAATGTTATGTATGTATATATGCATATATAGAGTTGTAGTAGTGTTATATATTTATTGCTTTTCTTAGTTCAGCATTTGCCAAAACATTTTGTTTA
>JAVGVS010000522.1:192500-241298 GCA_032718565.1 Distichodus sexfasciatus | reverse complement strand
GGACACGCCCCCTTTCCAAACGATAGGGGGTATGGAAGGTGGTTTTTTGCCTATTACCCCTAACCCTAACCCTAACCCCCTAACCCTAACCCCCTAACCCTAACCCTAACCCTAAACTGGTTATTCAATTATATAAAACTGACCTTAAGAACACAATTTCAAACCCTAATTTGTGTATGTTATAGATTTAGATTATATTGGAAGGCAAAAGAAACTACAACTCTTTAATGAAAATACGTGGGTGGCTCTTAAAAGAGCCTTTTTATAGATAATGCCAGCCATGTAATTGAACAGTTACTTCTTCTTGGGGGCAGCTTTTTTGGCCTTTGTAGCCACGTCGTAGCCGCCGGCAGCCAAGGCTTTCTTCAGTGCGGCCAGAGACACGCCACTCCTTTCTTTCGACGCGGAGACGGCCTTGACGATGAGCTCGCCCACGCTGGGTCCCGTCTTCTTGGGGCGACCGGCTGCTTTCTTCTTGGGTGCCTTGACCGGTGCGGCAGAGGAGGGCGGGGCTACCTCTGCCATAGTTCTTTGTAGTGGAGTTTAGGACGCGATACTAACGATGCCCAAAATTCTGCTGCAACTCGGTCCAGTATGACCTCCGCCTCCTTCGCCAGGCTCCGGCCTTAAAAGCCACATGAGAACGGTGTAGACTCGACCAGCCTGGCTCCGCTCTTCCTAGCCGCGTTGCATTTGTGTTTTCCCACGTCACAAAACGAGCAAAATATGAGCGCCAACACCAAGTGCGCTGCAACAAACCACGCATTTCACACAGAATAGACTCTCTGGCTTGTTTGGATATCGGGTAAAGCCGTGTAGCGTCGCGGTGTTTAACGACTCTCGCTTTAAACATCACGGTCCGTCTGCCGCCCGACACCACGGACTGCGCTCCACATCATAAGAGATTTCAATTTTGTCCAAATTAACACGTCTGTCTTCTGACATCTGTATGATAGGTTTGAGGAGAGCCTTGGTCATTGCCTGGACACGCAGCGAGCGAACGACTGTTTCACCAGCTATTTGGAAACAAGGCTCTTTCAAGGCGTGTAAAACACACGATGCAGGCGGCCGGAGTTCGGAGCAGTGACTACGAGTGCCTGGGTGTAGCGTAGCTAACAGGCTGGTGGTCATCGTTCCCTGCATGAATTTGATGGTCGTCTTTTGGACAATTGTCAAATCAGCAGTCTTCCCCATGATTGTGTAGCCTACAGAACTAGACTGAGAGACCATTTAAAGGCCTTTGCAGGTGTTTTGAGTTAATTAGCTGATTAGAGTGTGGCACCAGGTGTCTTCAATACTGAACCTTTTCACAATATTCTAATTTTCTGAGATACTGAATTGGGGTTTTCATTGTCAGTTATCATCATCAAAATTAAAAGAAATAAACACTTGAAATATATCAGGCTGTGTGGAATGAATGTATACATTATACAAGTTTCACTTCTTGAATGGAATTAGTGAAATAAATCAACTTTTTAAAGATATTCTAATTATATGACCAGCACCAGTAGTTATGCGGCGCGGGTTTGTGCTGTGAGACACTGGTTTTACAGTGTTTTTACCAGAATAAACGGCTGGAGCCAAAGAGAAGTGAAGTCTTTGATATTAATTATAAAACGCAGAACAAAGCAAGAGCATACACAAGCGCTACACCAGCACTACATTAAACTTAACGTAATAAAAGAAATGTTTTTTCAACATAAAACACCCCACGGACCGCGATGGCCAATAAAAATGACATTGTTGGAAAATAACATTTTTATTCTTTCTGTGCGGTTTGGCAATCATGTGGCTATATATAAAAGGTCTTGCAGCGTTGGGGATTTTATTAATAAAACAAAACAGCACTAATTTTAGGATTAAAGTTGTGTTAGGGTCAGGGTTAGGTCAAATGCAGAGCTTACATTTTGTTGTGGTGCACTGTGTGCTGTGCTATGTACAAAATGACAAATAATCGCTTATTTTCACCTTAGTGTCTAAAGGTGAAACAAAGTTCTCTACGTTCGTTAAATCTTGATAAACAGGTTGTAAATGTTACAACTAGCACTTAAAATATGAACCAAGTTGATTCACTTGTTTTAAATGTAATACACAAGTTGAAGGCAGTGACATAAGTATTGTCATTTAATCTCCAGTTAGAAGAAATACCAAATGTTTTGTTTTTTCAAAAACTTGAAATTCAGTAATGAAAAAAATTGGATTCTATAACTTTATTTATAACAAAAGAATCTTCTTGGAGCTCAGAATGAGTATAAAATTACAAGGAGCAGTGTAAACTCAGTTATCAGCACTTTCATGGTCCAGGTTTTGGGCAGCAATTTATAAAACAATTATTATGTACAGCTGGATAACATGCACTGATGTTCAATTACACTCATCACAGCAACATTATCATATGTATATTTTTTATGAAACAGTCAAAGGTAATGGCCATTTGGAAGCAGCAGCACATGATTTTGGTATGATGAGAATCAAAGTCCGCACTTCCAACATATTGATGGAACGGCACATGGAGAATCAGGAGCTATAAGCTCAGAAGTCCGCCAGGTGTGTGTTTATCGCACGCTCTGTGACATGTGCAGTGGTGTCAGCATCTCCTCAAAAATGGCCCCCTTGACATTGGACCCTCGCAAGTTTGCCTCCTGAAGGTCGCAGCCGGACAAGTCACAGTTCTGCATAAAGGGTTAAAGATAGAAAATGAAAAGCAGGAAGAAAAGAAGCAGCCACCACAAAACCATTACAAACCCACAACAGCACGTTCAGTGAGAGTGTTGGGGTTCATACGGCTCGTGTCTGATACATCACCGTGCTCCTCCTAGAGATCCTCAAACATGCTTGCATTCATTTGCTCGCCATGTATCCTTGTTCTAATCCAACTCTTATTTGATTTTCCAAAATGACCCAAAACACCACAGGAATTTGACAGCTGCATGTGATTGATCTACAACATACAGGCCCCGTTTAATACTATCTTTCCAGGGGCTCAACCCATACAATTACTCTGTGCTGATCACTTCTAAGGCCTACAGCGCCTCAAGAAGCTGCACATAGGTTATATTCTGTGATAACATGTAAAAATACACTTTTACAGTATTTGTTGACAAGGTGCAGGCAAGTACAGCTACAAAGTTAGGGAGTTAGTCATGTGAGCGGAGGATCGCTGATTCAAGTCCCAGACCAGGAAAGGTACCACTGAGGTACTCATGAGCAAGGTACTGTTCCCAAGCACTGCTCCCCGGTTGCTGTTAAAAAGCTGTTCACTGCTCTTTCACAAATGGATCAAATGCAGAGCTCACACATGGCTGTGGTGCACTGTGTTCTGTGCTGTGTTCAAAATTACAAATAATCACTCAAATTCACTTAAGATGGTTTTGCTAAACAACGGCTGTTTTGGGCATGGAAATGTCTTCTAAAGTAGAATTTCATCCTGTCCCACAGTTACAGAGTGTCGAATAACTCGCATCTCACTGTCTCATCAGTCTCCACTCTAACTGTGCAGGAGTTACCCTTTAACCCTAATGCTGGGTTCTGACCTCCAGGTCGGTTCCTGCCAGCGTGGCTCCTCTCAGGTTGCAGTTCTTTAGCTTGGCATTCTTTAGCGTGGCCACACGGAGGTTGATTCCCGTCATCTGGCTGCCTTCCATCTCAACCCCCTTCAGATTGGCACCTGCAAGACAACCGGAAGTATGTTAGTGCTGCAGATGATGCTGCCTTTAATGCCAACTGACGACTTGGCACATCTGACGCTGGAATCACCCGTCACATGCACTTGAAATGTCAACCCTGTGATCCCCCAAACGCTGTATCTGACATTGTCTCCAAAACTGCTGTGCACATCATAACTGGAGGGTAAAGACTATATATCCTCTTTTAATGAGTTAAGCAGCGAGTTCACCCATTTCACCAATAAAAATGTATCAGTGTATTACTGGCTAACGATCACAATACTCTGTGGTTGGGAGGAACATTTGAAGCACAGTCCGTTCATGTGATTTTCATTATCAGTGCAAATGTGGAAACAGCCACCTTTTCTTCCTACTTTGTATATCAAACATTAACAGATTTTTAATGATGTCGTTTTGAGTTCTCACTTCCCAACTCCATCCAGCGCAGCATGAATATTCTCATGAGGTCATGGCAGCTGACTTTGGTGGTTTATTTTGTGAGTAAACCTACCGGCTGTTAAAGGTAGTATGTGGTAGTATTTGTAAAGCAAACAGGGTGCAGATGCGATCTCACCCTCCAGGTTTGCCTTTAAGCCGGCAGGATCCTCGAAGTTACAGCCCTTCAGTGAAGCTCCTTCAGCGTTGGTACAAAGCATCTTCACTCCCTGCAGGTTTGCTCCCTACAGACCCAGAAGAATAAGCAGACTAGCTGATAAACCCCCACACTCACACAGCAAAACACAGCCTTCAAACCTCTTATAACCAGGATTAAATCATAATCACATAACACTCTAACCCTTACTGCTGTTCTTATGATGAGTTCACTTGGAATGCATATGTGAATACTCTTTATTCTAAAAGAGGACTAGCACCAATTTCCTAACCCTAATTCTAGACTTCCTGGATCATTCTTGTGCAGTGGAAACATCCTGAGCCCTGTTAAGAGTAAGATTTTGCATAAATAACAAATGGTCAGGGTTAGGGTTATTTTGACATATAACTATTAATTGGTTGAGTCTGAAGTGTACAGGTGTAGTGTGTGAGGGCCGGAGTGAGACATTGCAGGTGAGTCCTAGTCGTCATGGTGAGGAGTGTAAAAATGTCCAACAGCGTCAGCAGCAGCAATCAGAACTTAGTCCACATCTACTGTAATAAAAACCTAACAAACAGATGCTTACGTCCAGGACGGCATAGGAGAGGTCTGCCCGCTCCAGGTTGGCACCACACAGGTTGGCATGCAGTAGGTTGCAGCGGCTGAGGTTGGCCATCTTGAAGTTGATGTAGCGCAGATCCAGCCGAGACAGATCCGCTCCACTGAGGTTCAGACCCTTAACACGCAAATTTAAACTTAAACTCTGGCTTTTAAGTCTTATCCATACATTCTGTGTCTTTTGCTGCTGCATCATTCTGAATCCTGAGTCCCCACCAGTTATGCTGAGGCTCAGCTCCACATACTGCTCCTTTAGTACAGAGATCATCTGCAGTCTAATACCTGACAGCGTAGCTCTGATTTGGTCGATGTGGCCAGCAGAAAACGAACAAACTCCTTCCTGGAGATGGGAGAGTGGTCATCAGCAGGCTGAGAGTTCTGAAAGAAAGAAGAAGAAGAAACAATGAAGCAGAAGTCTTAACACATCTTTTTATTTTGGATAGTGACAACTTAAACCTGAAGCAGCTTACCCTGATCAAACCCTCCAACTGCTCAACAAGACGCTCAATTCCAAAAAAACGTGCCTCCTCCAGAACTCCTGTGAGAAGAGTGATGTTGCTAATGAGCCCTCATAATATTAATGCATTAACTATTCATTTCTTAACACACTACAGTGAATAGACCGTAGCATGTTAAGAAATGAATAGTTAACACACATCACCGTCGCTGTGATGCACATGCTGCTATACGGACTATTCCTCCACAAATGACTGTTATAATCATTTTTTGCACTGCCGCTACTTATTTGCACAAACATTGAACATTGATTGAATGTATAAATAGACTGGATATAGCATTCTTCATACTATAAATGTTTCTAACCTCTTGCACATCCAGCGTAAAAGTCAATTTCTATTTTTGTAGGTAATACTGCATCCAAACTGTCTATCTACCTCATTTCTAGTTCTAGTTTAAAGTTATATTTAATATTCCATGTCTAGTTTAAAATTAATATTTTGGGGTTTTTTTTATATATATTGTTTATTCCATGTGCCTTATTTGTTCTTTGTTGCCTATTTTCTATTGCACTGTAAAAACTGGAGCCACATCGTCTCATCTCTCTGTATATCTGTACAGTATATAGCAGAGATGACAAAGTTTACTTTGACTATTGGGAGCAGCTGAGAAGGTCATTGCTGTGCCCTACCCCTTCTACATCTAACCTGTGCAGTATAATAATCATGTGCAGTATCAGACATTAATGTTTACATCCCCACCTTCAATAGCACTGGAGTGTTGTGTATTTATTGTTCTGTCTATTTATTGTGATTGTTTTGTATTGTAATGTTCTAGCACTTTATTTGTTAAAAGCTGCTTAGATGCTGATGATGCCAATGTGCCTTGAAAAACATACACTAAGCAATACCAAACATCCTGATGTTTACATTTCATCTCTACACTAAACGTCACTTTCGTACTGTATTTATTGTGTTGATTGTTGCACCTTTTGTCCTGTTGAATGTAATCTTCAATGTTACTATATGTTGCACCGGGGCCATGGGGGAACGCTGTCTCATTACACTTTGTACATGTATAAAGCGACTGATGACAATAAAGAACCTTGAACCTTCACAATAACAAATATGTTGCTTTGGCTCAGTGACATTTTTGATCTCGCACAGTGACACACAGAAGGCTGACAAGAATCTAAAACCACAGCTTTCCTGTCTCCAACTGGAGTGAGCAGTCAGATTAATGAAGTGAGTTAGCCAAGTGGAAAATCACGGTGTGACTCCCAGAGAAAAGGCAGGACAGACCGGCTGGCGTACCTCGCAGGTTGACGCCATCGTTAACGATGAGCTGGCCGTGCCTCAAGTAGTTGAGAATGGGCTCGAAATATTCAGGGCTGCGGTCGATCAGGTACGCCCCCGTCTCGTCACGCGTGTTCCCCCACACATCTGCCGAGCAGTGCCCACAAACACGGCCAACGAGAGATTCAAAACAAAAAGGACAAAAAATCAACCTGCAGCCTCTGTATATTTGACAGCTGTGTGTGTGTGTGTGTGTGTGTGTGATGAGAGTCACCTTTCTCTGCAAACATGTGAGCCAACATGCTCTCCTGCTCCTTCACCAGTGTGCTCCTAAATAAAAACCAGAAAAAATAAAATCTTATCTCCAGCTCTACCACCACTGTGTCGCTGAACAGACCATTAACCCCAAGTTGCTGCAGGGAGACTGTCACTGAAATTGGGATGTGGAAGTCACTCTGGATAAAATCAAAATGCCGTAAATCTAAATGTAAACACCAGTTCCACCCGTTTCCACGTTGTAGGAACCTCAGACAGTGTGACTGCCGTTCATGACGTACCGGGTGGTGGTAAAGTGCCGGCCGCCCACATTCAGCGTCAGCCAATCTGTGTGGAGGTGGAACTGTGGCAACTCGGGGTCCTGAAGTGGAGCTACAACACATAAAGGAGGCTCTGAGAAAAGTCAGAAAACCTTTCTCTCAGCTAAATCTCAGCAGCATGACTGCAGTCTACACCAACTCCAAAATGGTAAACCAGAAATAAATGTGCAATGTAACATGAACACAGACAAACTCACCAACAAAAGGGTCTCCTTCAGACACGTACAGGACATCATCATCCCTAAAGGTGGACAGCAAATCTTTATGCAGACAGAAATGTGGCACTACCTTTAAGGTACGGCTGGACAATATCACCTCAAATCAGTATTATGATTAACAGAATATTTTATCTTGATTACAATTAATGATGTTTTTTGCAATCAAAGATCATGACAAGGTTTCTACAGCACATATGCTTGACTGTTAAATCTTTGGTATTATTTTCTAATGAAAGAGTGAATTTAAAAAACTATATGCTTTTAGAAGAAGAAACTGACTTTTTAAAGTTAATTTAAAACATTACTTTTTAAGAGAATTGAAACAACAATCATCATGGACAAGATCATGTCCATTAGAGGTCCTGAATAAAGGTGAGATGTTGTGGAACGTAAAGTCAGCTGGTCTCCATGGTGACAGCCAACTACTTGTGTGAAGCGGAATCGCGAAACTACCGGCCGGAATTCAACTGAGATTCTAAACGGAAGTGTCTGCTTTCAAAATAAAAGACCTACGATATTACATGACTTGCATATTATCAGCAAACCTGGTAAATAAAGCCTGAAAAGGAACGTTTTCACCCAACACATAAACAAAATGATTCTGAACTGCACAGATTTTTAAAGCTCAGAGTCAATGTGTGTTTATGTGTACTGTATATTGTTATGTCGCTACAGCTGGTCTCCATGGTGACACAGCCCCGACCTGCAGTATCACATGCCGTACCTGATGAGTGCGATGTCGTCGATCAGACCGCCACTGCTGTTATAGATGCTGCAGGCCCTGATGCCCAACTTCACCCCGGCCACGGACAGCAGGTCAGCCAGCGTCCCGTACACCGCAGTCACCTGCAGCACACAACACACACACAACACACAACACTGGCATCACTGGCACCCCTCTGACCAAGGTGAGATTAAATTCCATGGGTCCCTGGGTTGTTCAACTAGAAAAATGTAGTTCACAGTGCTGTCCAGTAACTTCAGGAGTTCAACAAGACTCTGTTTTGAGCCTCCTTCAAGTTATCATCTACCTTTAGCATCTTGGTCAATTTGTTAGGAATTTAATCATTCAATTCCACTGTAACACTGACGACACCGAGCTCCATCTCAAACTCCGTTGTTATATTTTATTGTCAATCATTTTGTCTCTTGTTATGTCAAAGTAAACTTCATTGTTATCTGAGCTATATACAAGTGTACAGAGAAACGAGACGCTATGGCTCCAGTTTCTACAGATTATAAAGAAGGCAGATAAAATATACATAATATAAACAGACTAAAATATATTAAACCTAAACTACAGAAAGAAAAGAAAATAGAAAAGAAGAATAAATACCGCACCTTCCCGTTCCGTGAACTTCCGTTTACGAACAGCGTTACTCTCCGCATCCCGCCAAACTTCTCTCTCTCTCTCTCTCTCTCTCTCTCTCACCCACCGTGCGGCTCGCGCTGCCGGTACCGGATCCGGTGTGTGTGTGTGTGTGTGTGTGTGTGTGTGTGTGTGTGTGTGTGTGTGTGTGTGTGTGTGTGTGTGTGTGTGTGTGTGTGTGTGAAGCGGAATCGCGAAACTACCGGGCGGAATTCAACCGAGATTCTAAACGGAAGTGTCTGCTTTCAAAATAAAAGACCTACGATATTACATGACTTGCATATTATCAGCAAACCTGGTAAATAAAGCCTGAAAAGGAACGTTTTCACCCAACACATAAACAAAATGATTCTGAACTGCACATATTTTTAAACCTCAGAGTCAGTGTAGTTTTGTGTACTGTATATTTTTATGTTTCATTGTATCTTTAATGTCTGAAAATAAACCTGATTGTGGGTTAAATCCAGGCGCCATGACAAAACACAGGAGCGTGTGGACCAAGCTTATGTCCAGCCTCGTCCTTCCTTACCCTAACCCACAATATGCAGTATATTAGGTGTTCAGGGGTTGATGTGTCAAAATGAAACGTTCAGACAGCAGTTATTAGTTTATTTATCATACCCAATTTACAAAATGAAAAATAAAAGCAACAGAAATAACAGTTGTACATTTTAGTTCTGTTATGTAGCTACCCACTGTACACAAGGCGGATGATTAAATCTTAAGAATAAGAGAAAGAAAGCTGATCTTCCAATATGCAAAACAGATGGACTATAAACTATCAGAACCGCTTCTCTTTCACCTGACATTTGGACAAAATAACAGAAACTCCAGCGTTCTCACGCTGTTAGACATTGTTCTCATCTTCATCACGCCCTGCCATTAAACAGCACACGAACTGATCAGCGGCAATATTATAGTGTTTTTCTTTTGACCAAAAGTAATATTCAAACCGTTTTTATTTGCACATTCCCAGGTGTTTTTCTCACGATGTGGACCACAGGCCATTTCGGCATCTGTCCATCAGAATTTACTCTAAAATCAACTCGAGTTTTAACTTGAGTGTCACAATGTTGAGAATATTGCCCCAAATAAGGCCTGACTTTTCTGCAGCTTTACACCGTTTTGAGTTTCATTTTTTCATTCAGCTGGTGATCCTATTATTTTGTTCATTAGACAAGTCCCTCTCTGCCACCTTTCAGTGACCAATAAACCCTCTCACACAGCCACACACATTTTATAGCATGCTAATTTTGTAATTTATGGAGTTTTCTAATGATGTAAATTTACACTGGAAGTGTGCCACAAATATATAACTTAATAGAAATATTAAATTATCAAATCCCTCAATTTGCCTTCAAAGTTTCAAACAACAGCCTGTGCTATGTAAAAATAAGTTTGACAGCAAAAATGGTGTATGAGGTTTGAATGCAAATGTCTGAATCCTATCTACAGGGACACATCAACCTTTATCAATGGCTGCACACTCAAATGTATCATATACTCAGACTTACACTTGAAATTTTAATCAATAACAAATTAAACAATCAATACATGATGAACTATCCCTTAAGCTTGAATTTAGATTTGAGTCAGTGGCAATACAGCAGACCACCAACGTGAATTGTAGTCGTGGGGACAAAACAAATAATCAGGTCCAAAACTTCCCAAAGAAAAGGCAGACTAACCACAAACAGCACTAATGTGACGTCCACTAGAGACACGTGGCAGCAGCTAGGACACGACTGCATTACAGGAGAAACCGCTGCCCCTCTTCCATTCTGGAATGACTTATATGCAAGTAAAACACATCTGTTCTCATCTGACATGTTTAGGGCTTTTGTGCTACAGTTCTAAAGTGCCACATCACAGCTTGCCTTTATTGTTTTCACTGCTCTTACACATCACCATCTGGCTGGTTCAGGATCAGTTACAATTCCAGGAGCTGTGTGGTGTGTAAGAACAAGGAAAGCAAAAGTGAGCCTGGATGTGGCCAGCCTGCGGAACAGCAGCTGAAACCTCAGCTATGGATATGACTTCATACAGGGCGGAGTAAAGTGTGTCATAAATATCTTAAGCGCAGAACAGAAGCACTGTCTTCGGTACGTAAAATAACAATTAACAACAGTGGCAGCAGATGCCCTGAAGAGCCACTTTTGCGTAATGGGCACTGATGGGCGTTTTAGACACAGCACAGACTTCCTGGCCAAAACCCGTTCCCAACTCTGACAGGTGTCCAAATGAGGGATTTGGGGTCGGGGCTACGGAGGGCATGCCTAGCTTAAAGCAGGGGAGAAGGGGGGGGGTCCCACAGTGTCCCTATGGAGGCTGTAAATGTGAAGAGGGAGGGTCGGAGCGGAGGAGGAGAGCTCGGGGCAGAGAGGCAGGGGCGAGTCCCGTTAAAACGTCTTCCTGTGGATGGCACGTGCGCGGTCTTCCTCATACTCCTTCTTAGAAACCCACATCTTCTTAAAAGTGTCCAACGAAGCAAGAATGGATCCCCTACACAAAGCAAAATTACAACACCAACTTACTCAACAACACACATACAGGAAACCTCCAAATAAAAGAAAAAAAAAGTACATCTGAAAAAAGATCAAAGGAAGTAAAATACTCGTTTTAAACTTCTCACCCTATCCACGTGGAGTACAGTCTCTCCTGCGGTGCTGAAATCTGGAACAAAAAAACAGCACATTCACATATAAACTATGACACCTGAGAAAACCAGTCACTTACCTTTCCTTTAAATGTTCTTACCTTTATTTTAACATCTTTGGGTGCAAGTTTCTTCACCTCACTTAACAACCTGTCTCCAAATCCTGAGAGGAAGTATTGAGCATGCTCAGTTAAAGGAGTTCAGACAGTGTGTCATTTAAGGATATGATTTCTCTGCAGAATACCTTTCAGAAGTGTTGATCCTCCTGACAGTACAATATTAGAAAACAGCGTACGCCGCAGGTCCATGTCTGATTTCTGAATTGCAAACGCCAGAACTTCATGTATGCCCTCACTCTCATCTCCAATTAGGTCAGGTCTGAAGAGGAGTTCTGGGGCCCGGAAGCGTGCGGGTCCGATCTGCACGCAGCAGAGGAAATACACATATATATATATATATAAATATATATTTGCTCATTATATACTGTATATTGTATATCATATATATATAGGGCAACTAATTTGGGGAAAATTCCATCTGGCTTACATCCAAAGTGCTTCCGTCAGGGAGGGTGTACTGTGCCTTCTCCGTCTCCAGAGTTTCATCTTTCTGGGGGTTTAGGGACAGGTAGCAGGCCCTCTGCAAATCACAAATCAAGTTTCACTACTTTCCTTTTAGGAGCATTTTCAGACTGTTGTATTGAGCAAAAACATTACAATATTTTTAGACTTCACCTCAACACTCAGTATTTATCTTGATATTTTTCCAAAGTGTCCTAAATGTTGATTTGTGAGAAGCAGTCATATGGCAGATGTCACAGACACTGTTCTATCTGAACTAATAGAACTCCAACACAAAGACAGGGTTTAGTCAGAACCAATGGTGAGAAGGTAAAGAAGACACAGCTAAACTTCTCCCTGGTTCTTGACTAAACCCTCAGCCCTAGGAGAAATGCAGGTCACATCTATCCTAATACCCTATATCTATCCTAATCTATTCCTAAATGTCCTCATACCTCCTTAATTGTGCGCACCACCTCGAACTCAGCGGAGGTGTGGAAGTCGTATCCCTCCTTCCGCAGCAGCAGGCGCAGGTATCGAGACACGTCCCGGCCTGCTATGTCCACACGCATGATGGAGTGTGGGATGGCAAAGCCTTCGTAAATGGGGACGGCATGCGTCACTCCGTCTCCCGCGTCCAGCACCACGCCTGTGGTCCTACCTGTAGCATACCTGCAGAGGAACAGAGCACTGAGAGCAGAACGAGAGCAGAGGGCGAAGACAGAGCAGGGAGAAGACTCTGGAGCACACTGAACTTACAAGCTGAGAACGGCCTGCATGGAGATGAAGAGCGCCGGCACGTTGAAGGTCTCGAAAAACACCTCGGCCGCACGCTCGCGGTTCTTACTGGGGTTCAGAGGAGCTTCAGTCAGCAACACTGGGTGCTGGGGGCACAAAGACACCAAGATTCAAGATTCATTCGTCTTTAAAACACGTGAAATACAAGAAACTGCAGTGAAAATTCTCCACACCTCCTCGGAGAAGGTCTGCAGCTGCTCCTTTGAGTAGACGTACTGCCAGATTCGCTCCATGTCATTCCAGTCCTTAACTATGCCGTGCTCCATTGGGTAGCGCACCGACAGTAAGCCCCTGTGTTCCTGAACACACACACACACACGGATGACCTGAGTGCTGAGTCTGATTGGAACAAATTAGAGATAAAATTAACAGTTCACACACATATTCTTCTCACCTCCAACTGAGTTTTGTGTGTTTCTCTATTTGTGCGCAGATCAAATCACTGTAAGAATGTAAATCACTAAGTCCTACATGACATAATGCTGCTTACCTCAGCTTTTGGTCCAATAAAAAGGTCACCCTCCAGGGCACCAGCCATAACCCGGACATGTTTGGGTCGTCCCACACTAACATTTGATTACAGAAAACAGCTCCATCAGTAAAGTCACACACTGCAGACAGAACCATAACATTCAAAAGGAGATGTGACATGACATTTAGCAAGCCCTTATAAAGAGTCAAGTGATGCTGGGCTGAGTTCACATAGTGGAATTTAGGATCAGTGCTACATGAGCGTCAGGGGTGAGTTGAATTAAACTGAATTAGATTCATTTCAAGAGTCAACCATTACTATGAGACAATATCAGATGCTGATTTAACACCATCACTTCCATTCAACTCACAAATAACAACATAGTCAATCTTGAGCTCAACCAGAACATCTAAATGAAAAACACCCTTCTTTAAGGGGAAAAAAAGGACTCCTGTGTCACATAGAGCTGCCGAATTAATCGTAATAAAATTGTGATCTCGATTCACACCTCCAGGCGATCTAATTTCTAAGTTAAGACAATTCTTCACATTTTATTACATCAGCTGATTCAATACAAGCAACACAAACAGCGATTCATTGTAAATTCTGTTCTCTTAATTAGAGTTAGAGAAATAGCCTTTAAACACATTTTGGGATAGGATAAATATGAATAAAATAAAATGGGAACGTGTCATTGTAACGTGGTATGTGAAGGTGGTGAAATGAGAAAGAAAGGGCACAGACAATTGCCATTCCTCTTTCTGAATATATTAGAGTTTTATTCAAATAAATGTACAGATCTTCAGTATGTATGTTTTCTTGAATTGTCTTCACACCTCAACATTACACTGAAAAGGTTCAACACAACCCAAAACTCATCTCCTTGTTGCTTCTTTTTGGCTTTATATTGGGAAAATATGCATTTATTTTGGCACGAAAATAGCAACATACTTTCCCATGAAGAATCTCAAGTGTGCCATCTTCCTTTCTGCTGCACTGCATCATGGTTTTGCAGATTCATTACAATAAACATTTAAATTTGAAAACAAAATTGTGCCAGAAAATCGTGATTGAATATAAAGCTTTAAAAAAACCTGATTCACATTTTTTCCAGAATAGGGCAGTCCTACAGAGACATTGCAATATGTGTCTCTAGATGTGTTTATTATAAATTGATGCTACAAGCTTGTTGTTCACTGAATCAATGTGTTGTCCCCTAATGAATGATGTTTGAGTCTCATTTACACAAAGAGTGAAAACTTCTATTGGTCAGAATTTTTAGGGCTCGATAGAACTTGTGTTTTGGATGAGAAGTTCATACTGAACACGATTCTACAAAAGTCTCAATAAAGCATTTAAGCATAATCAAGAGCGACTTACTAATTTGGGAAACAGTACTTGGGAATCTGGTCTCCAGCAAAGCCAGCTTTGATAACACCAGAACCCTGCCGAACACAGGAGGGGAGAAAAGGGGTTAGTGTGGATAGAGAGGAGAGGAGAGGAGAGCACAGACGCTCACTTAATTCCGCTGCAGTTTCTGAGCCTCTCTTGTTTTTGATCTAGTCACAAGACAGAGCTGGAGGGTAAAAAGAGAAACTCATTGACAACCCTCAGCAATAATAACAGAAAAAACAAATCGCATCACATAATTTCTGTTGTCATTTATTCACTGCCGTCATCTGTTCAGACTAAAATACAACGTTGACACAGAGAATGTAAATTCCATGCCAAGATCCAACCTGTCACTGGACAAAAACACAGACAGAGAGGCTGGATGTGCTTGTCCCACTAGGCGGGGTCCACAGTAGCGGCTGCTGCTTGTCAGTGTGTCCGTCTCCAGCTGCACCTGAGGCCGGGTGTGATCCGGACCGGAGCCCCGCCACCCCTAACACGCAGCTCATTACGCCGGAGCCGAGCTGAGCCGGGCTAATGAGGGGAGCGAGCGGGCGCCGTGTTTACATCCCCCACCCCACACACACACACACACACACACACACACACACACACACACAGCCCGGGGAAAACGTGAAGCGGTGCGAAATAAACACACACCGTGGCACACACAATAGCGTTAGCGCCTTAGCACAGAGGCTAGTCAGGGTGTGGACGGGTGACATCATTGTTCGTACTCACGTTATCGATGACCACCGGCTGGTTCGCTATGATGTCGTATGACTCCATGGTGCACGTGCAGACCGTTCACACCGATTCTCGTTAATTACACCGACAGCGCGCGCTGCTCGCGGAGATCGTTCATGTAACAGGAGCGGCTCTCAGCGGAAAAGCGGACGGCGGATCGTGATGCGTCAACCGAACTAGCAGGAGACGCGGCGCGCTGACGGACAGCTGCAGCAGCCAATAGCGTGCGCGGAAAGTGATGACGATGAGCTGCTTGTTGTCTGAGCTCCGTTACGTTAACACGGACCCGATCCGGAACCAAGAAGCTGGAACCCCGCCTCACTGACGGCCCTGTCCACCGCGTCCAGCACCCGTGTGTGTGTGTGTGTGTGTGTGTGTTCTGTATTCCAGCGCGTCACTGCTGTACAATTTGTGACAGCTATAATTCTGGAGAATTTTATTCAAAAATGCATACGTTTATCACTGCACTCCTTTTTTATGAGATGTACTAGGTCATGTATAACTGGTGTTATTTAAAAGTTATTGGTTCCATTCCAATATTACTGTCTCTGAATTGAAACGCGTAAAATGCTGAAATGTAGTTCATTGCAGTTCATTCTACTACGTCCAGTGGAGGGTTGCCTTCCCCGTGTGGAGTTTTTGTTATTTGATTTTTAGCTTTGTCATTCTAACCTTTTACTTATTTGTGTGTGTGTGTGTGTGTGCGTGTGTGTGTGTGTGTGTGCGTGCTTGCGTGTGTGTGTATGTGTTGTGTGAGGATTGGTTTGTTTATGTATTTATTAATTTATTTATTATTCAGTTATTCATACTCTCTGTCTTATGTATTTTTGTGTCGTAAAATAAAATAAAAGGGGAAACGCAAAACAAAACAGGAAGGGCGGCAGGACTTTTATTTTGCATGTGCGGAGCGGAAGTTTGTCGGTAGAGCGCGTTAGACTTTAAGACAGTGTAAAGGTGAGGAGTTTACTGCTGTGTATGTTTTTATGTTTTCTTGTCAGCAGGTCGAGCTCTCTGTTACATGAATGTGTGGTTGTACAGCTGAGTAGAGTGGTTTTATAGAGTGTGTAATGGTGGTGCAGTTGTTCTGTAGCTCTTTGATGCTGCGATTTTGACGGACGCGGCTGATTGTTTGTGTGTGTGTGTGTGTGTGTGTGTGTGTGTGTGTGTGTGTGTGTGTTTACCTCATGTTGAAGCTCCACACCGCCGCTGCTGTATGAGGAGCCATGTCCCGCACAGAGGAGACGCAGGAGAGGTACACACTTTCCTACTCTCACACACAAACTCTTTCTTTCACACATGTACAGTTAAGGTCAAAATTATTAGCCCCCCTAATGAAATCACACAAAACCCTTAATATTTTCATGGAAATGACCATAACAAAATCTGTTAACACTTGGATTGCTTCCAAAAGAACAAAGACAAAATCTCACAAAGTATGATTAAGATATTTTATCGATGTGCTGCATTTTAACAAAAAAACTGAAAAATGACAAGGCCAAAATCATTAGCCCCCCTTTGTTTCTTTCTCTTTCAAGACGAACCTGATCATTCAATTAGCTTTAAAACCACACCCAAACATTCAGTTAACTTTCACACCACACCTGAGTAATCAATCAGCAATGGTTTTACCTATGGGAACTCTGGTTGACAGGGCCAGTGGCACTTGAACACTTGGAGTACTCTTGACACTTTTGATAAGAAACAATTTCATCACGCCAAAAAAAAATAGTAGATCCTAATCATGAGGGTGAAGGCTACACTGCCATTTCCAGACGTTTCACAGTGTCTAGAATAGCGGTACGATGCATCATTGCAAAGCACCAGGAGACAGAATCTGTTGCAAACAAACCTGGGCATGGCCGAAAGCGCAAGATTTCAAAGACTTTGGAGAGAAAAATAATCAGAGATGTCAACAAGGATCCCCGGGTCTCTGCCAAGGTGATTGTTGCTGAGCTGGCCTCTTCCGGAGTTGATGTGTCAAGGAAGACAGTTGTGAGAGCTCTTCATCGTGAAGGACTTCAAGAAAAACTCCATTGCTGAAACTACGGCACATCAGTGCCAGACTGAAGTTTGCCCATGAACATTTGAAACATGGTAATGTGTTTTGGAAGTCTGTTCTTTGGTCTGATGAGACTAAACTTGAGCTGTTTGGGCACAGGGATGTTGCTTTTGTATGGAGAAGGAAGGGAGAGGCCTTCAATCCTAAAAACACAGTTCCCACTGTTAAACATGGTGGTGGGAGCTTCATGTTGTGGGGCTGTTGTGCTGCCTCAGGCACTGGGAACCTCGTTCGTGTTCATGGGGTCATGAAAAAAGAGCAGTATGTTGATATTTTGAAGAATAATTAAAAGAAATCTGCTGCAAGTCTCACTTTAGGTCGCCGCTGGGTCTTTCAGCAAGATAATGACCCAGAGTATACCTCCAAGTTGGTCACAAACTTTTTGAAGGACACCAAAATCAGAGTCCTGGAGTGGCCCTCACAGAGCCCAGATCTCAATCCCATTGAGAATCTGTGGCGGGTGCTCAAGACCAATGTCCATGCTCGAAAACCACACAATCTGGATGAGCTGGGACGATTTGCCATGGAAGAATGGGCTCGTATACCTCAAGTGACATGTGCCAACCTAGTTAAGAACTACAGGGAGAGGTTGTTGTCAGTTGTAAGACAGAGAGGCCACACAATTGACCATTAAATATCAAGGGGGCTAATAATTTTGCCCATGTCATTTTTTCAGTTGTTTTGTTAAAATTAAAAAATATCTTAATCAAACTTTGTGAGATTTTCTCTGTGTTCTTTTGGAAGCAATACAAGTGTTAACAGGTTTTGTTATGGTCATTTCCATGGAAATATTAAGGGTTTTGTATGACTTCTTTAGGGGGGCTAATAATTTTGACCTTAACTGTACACACTTACTCACACACTCTCTCTTGCACACTCACTCCCTCAGCTCATATACAGATTCTCTCACTCACATACACACACTCACTTTCTTATATTCATGCACAGCAACGTGACACGGTGTGTATCTGTGTGTTCTAGGCACTGCTGGGTGTGTTTTGGCTCGGAGCAGGAGGACCGGGCAGCAGCGTGGGTGAGTCCGTGTCGCTGTCGCGGCTGCACCAAGTGGATCCATCAGGCCTGTCTGCAGCGCTGGCTGGACGAGAAGCAGAAAGGCAACAGCGGCGGAGCGGTCAGCTGTCCACAGTGTGGCACTCAGTACCGAATTGTCTTCCCCAAAACCGGTCAGCACACACACACAACTAATCCTGCAGTTGTCGATGAAACTGTGTGATTACTGTGCTGAAAGAAGGAGAGAAGGATTAAAAGGTAGAAAGGAGAAATTATAAAGGCAGTTTCTTGGGTTAGTCAATAAACTGCCAAATTAAATCTTTATAGGAAGGAAAGGTGGGGAGGGGTGAAAAAGAGGATGAAGGAGGAGAAAAGAATAATAGTTGCTCATAAATGCTGACGTATAGCACGTGCAATTTATCCTCCTTAACACTAGCGGATGCTCACATCAGGAACCAGGAAAAGAAAACGCACAGTTCTCTTTAATAAAGGCTAAGCAAAAATATTATGGTATTAGGGTATTGCTAACCCTAACTCATTTCTAATTTAGTCCAAATGATAGTGCTGTAGATAATGTATTCCATATTTTAGTTTTTTTAAGTAAAAGCACTACGAACTGCTGCTCCTACTACAAATAATGTTAAATAATTCTCTAATGTTATTTAATGTTGATAAACACATGCAGTAACGGGGGAGAAAGCACGTGAGAGTGTGTGCTCATTTATACTTAACACACACTTAAGTCACCTCCTTATGCCATCTTGCACAGACATACACTTTCTGTCTTTGTTGAGGCATTAAAAACAGCTCATACAGCAAACATGGTATGACAAAGATTTAGTACGGCTTTGAAATGGTGGCTTTTTAAACTGCGGTATCTGCATCTAGCATTAGGTCCAGATCTGTTCATGCAGCGTTGTTGAGCTGAGTGATAAGGTTTGTAAACACCTGTTTCTGGCTGTGGTCTCCTGCAGGTCCTTTAGTGTACTTCCTGCAGCAGGTTGACCGCACTCTGTCCCGGGTCAGTCCGTTTGCGGCGGCAGGCGTGGTGGTGGGGACGGTGTACTGGTCAGCTGTCACCTATGGAGCTGTCACTGTCATGCAGGTGTGCTCCTCTGCTGTGAACTTTTACCTGCAGTCTCAGCTGTTAATCACTGTTTCATTTAAGTTCCCAAGTGAGTAAATTTTGGTGGTCCAGATGGTTCAACAGAATACAAAAGCCACAGCAGATATGAGTAGAGTTTCCTACAGCATTTAGCAGATGTTCTTATAAGTGTGAGTGATGATTTGTTGTTGTGAACATACCACAGAACAGTACACAGTGCACCACAACGAAATGTGACCTCTGCATTTAACCCATCCGTGAAGGGGCAGTGGGCAGCTAACAAGGGCAGCACCCAGGGAGCAGTGCTTGGGGACGGTACCTTGCTCATGCATACCTCATGTGGTAACTTTACCGCCGCTGGATTCGAACCTGCAACCTTCTGATCACGGGGCGAACACCCTACCGTTACACCACCAACTGCCCCTTCAGTAAATGTAGACTTAAACCAACAGCTGCTGTTCAACACCCGGTAATGCCAACTGGGTTACACACCTTAACAAACCCTGTCAAAGAAAAAGTCAGAGGTTAGTGCACTGTCAACAAGAATGTGTCCATGAAATCTAGTAGGTTAGTGCCCTTCTTCATTTGCATTCCATTTATCCAGCTGTCTGCCAGCATTGAAAGTCCCCCAGAAACCTGGACTGGTGATATAAAGTGAGTGATTATTTGTTATTGTGAACACAGCACACAGTGCACCACAACCACAGGTGCGCTCTGCATTTGACCCATCCGTGAAGGAGCAGTGGGCAGCTTTTTGGGAGTGTCTGGGGAGCAGTGCTTGGGGACTTTACCTTGCTTATGAGTACCTCAGTGGTACCTTTGCTGGTCCAAGACAGGAAACGTTGACCCGCCGATCATGGGCCCAATTCCCTAAAGATTACACTACCAACTATAGACGACCTGCTGCTCACTTCCTTTAAGGCTCCTGAATTCTGTTGAATCATCTGGGCCGTGGTAGTAAACGGTGCATTCTGCTGAAATCCCTCCCACATAAATCTCGTCTTTGAGCGGTGTGTCCTGTGTGTTGCATTGTTGCAGGTGGTGGGTCATAAGAAGGGTCTGGACGTGATGGAGCGTGCCGACCCGCTCTTCCTGCTCATGGGATTACCCACCATTCCCGTCATGTTGGTTTTGGGGAAGATGATTCGCTGGGAGGATTACGTGGTGCGTCTTTGGCAACGACACTCCTCCAAACTGCACATGCTCAGTGGAGTTGTTCCTGGTGCGTAGCAGACCAAACTCTCATCAAACAACAACAGACACTTACCTCTTGCCTTCAGTCTCACATCTGCTGAAATTAAGTGTAATATGGCTGATCATATCAGTTCTAATTACCAGAACTCTGCATACTACACACGTCTGTACAGTGCAAATAAACCAAATAACATCCACTATATGCAACTTGTTTGTGTCAGTTAAAATCTGAGCAGAGGCACCGGTAGGAACCTTGGTTGTGGTTGTTTTCTCAGACTTATCTGTAAAGTGTTGTATTTTACTGGAAGGAACCACAACACATTGCTGTTTCAGTTTCACAAATGTCAATACAGCAAGGTCCTGTGTGGTGCATTAACACACTGAGCCATGGATAATGTTATTGAAGTTGCATAAATAACTGTTTAAAGTAAAATAAATATGCATGTTAACCTGATGACTTGATCATGTTTTATGGTGTAGAGCAGGGGTTTTTAACTGGTTCAGTCCAGAGACCACCATTCAGACTAAGGCCCAGTATGTATTTGTGTGTGTGTTGGGGGTTGGGGAGGATTTTTCTGTTATTTTCTAGATATTTGTATTAAATTCATTAATTTATAAAGATGGGCAAAACATCTGGAAATGTGTTAAAATGACAATTAATTTCAGTAGTGAAACTCGATTGCGTGTCACAGACCACCTGCAGTGCCGCGTCGGACCACCGCTTGAAAACCCCTGGCGTAGAAAGTGGAGGTTAAAGTGCCACTGTGTGGTAAAGCAGTGTACGTGGTTTTTGTTGCTGTGAGCAGGGGTCGGTCGAGGTGGTCCTCGCGTTGCGGCCGACGGAGCATACGGTGGAGATCACGTGTCTGTGTCACGCACGCTGTGTGGAGCGCTGGTCTTCCCCTCCATCGCCAGCCTTGTGGGGCGACTGCTGTTCCGCAGAGTTCCGTCCAGCCTGCAGCGCACTGTCCTGGTGGGTTGAGAACCCTAATGTTGCTTCTCTCTCCCCACTGCAGGGGTCTAACTGTGTCTTTGTGCTGCAGGGTGGCATCGCCTTTGTACTGATGAAGGGAGCGCTGAAGGTCTACTTCAAGCAGCAGCAGTACCTGATGCAGGCCAACCGTCACATCCTCAACTACCCCGAAAGGGACGGAGACGAGGACGAGGAGGACGACAGCGGAAACGAGTGACCAGGGGACAGGATTCACTTTTCCACTTTTAATAAACAAGGTTTATTTTGGGGTCTAAACTGCTCAAGTAAATAAAAATTTATTTGAAACTGTAAACCATTATTTAAAAAGATTTTGAAATCTTGCTTATGGCCTTTGGGCAGATTGCAATGTTTTTTTGGGTACTACATATTAAATAGTGTTTCTGAAATTCATCTAGTCTTCATTTTTAACTTGATTATCCTTTAGAGCTCAGACGTTTAGATCCATTTCTTGCAGACTGTTGTAACAGTTTATAGAAATCTAGGTTTCAGTCTTTATGGAAGCAGGGCAGGTGGAGGTCTAAAGGTGTGGGCCAAAGAGTGATGAAGCAAAATAAGACATGAAGGTAAATTGCAGAACTAAACCTTGTTCGCCTTCAGTAGTGTGCGTCCCAGTTTTCACGTTAAAGCTTTGTTATGACACAGTTCACCAGGAGATGGCGCACCTTAACAACAATTAAGATTACAAAATTGTTCTATAAATCATGAAATTCTGTAATATTCCATCTCCCTTGTTTTTAAAGCACTTTTGTGCACAGTAAAATAACTTTCTGGTGTATTTCCATGGTGGATGAAAGAATAGTTGCCAAATTTCTAAATGGAACATTTTTGTGCTTTTCAGCTTCTGTGACTTCATGCAGATCAATCATGAGATGTTCAATCCGAAGTCTTTAGTAAAAGAAAAGATGGAGGGGAACAAGATGTTAAATTATGCTAACTGGTCTGATTTAGGTTTCCTCTACATTCCTCTCCCACCGTGTTGATGCTGGTGTTGGTTTCCTGCAGGATCTCCGGATTCAGTTCAGCAGGAGACACAGCCGAGAAAAAGCAGCTTATAAATAAATGATGAGGATGCAACAGCTCTGATCTTTTTAGGGAAGAAAAAGCCTTGTGCTGTATATAGATGGTAAACGAGTGTGGTGGTGGTGAGCAGAGGAATGATCGGAATTAGTTCAGCTGAAATGACTTAACTTTCACAGTTTAATGACTAAGCAGAGCAGAGATGCCTAAATAAGATTTTACTGCGTTTGAAACAGATGGGGGGAGGGGGGTGACCATAAGGTTGGGGGGGTGAATCCCTGAGACTAAAACCACCACTGAACACCTGAGCAAGACCCTTGACCCCTATCCTGACATTGTGTGTGTTAGTGAGTGAGTACCTGTGTTTCTGAAAGACGATGCTGTTAATGGGGCACTGCAATGTTTATATAACTAATGTTTCTACATATAGATAGATATAGATATAGAGGGTTAGGCTACAGATGATTTTTTTTCTTTGAATTTGTGTGGAGCCAGAAAATATCTGCTGATAGACAGAACTGAAACTTGCATTGGACAAGTAGCATTAACATAATGAGGCAAAACCCTCTAAACTGAATTTCATATTTAGCAGCATGTCATTTTGTAAACTCTATTTCTGCAACACAGCATTAAAGTAAGGGAACAGATCCAGCCAACGAAGGCTGTTTAGAGGAATAACCTTTAAAAAGAGTGTTATTGAGAGCTCAGCAGAAGGAAATGTGTATGAATAATGTCAGCAGTTGAGAAATAATCACTTCATGTAAACAACCAGAAGAAGGTAGAGTTGTGCCTGAGAGCTTGTGTTTCTACACACTGAGCTCCTATTCAGACAGAAGTGTTATGTAAGACTCCACTGGGTTAGAAGTCTTGTAAGAGCAGGAACGAGAGAAAGGGAAGTGTTGGAGGAGAAATCTGTGCTTTGATCTCCATGTAGGCTAATGAGAAGACAGCAGAAACCAGCAGCAGGAGAAAAGGCTGCAAGAATCCGAGCTCAGAATAAAAACTGTAACATTGTGATTGTGATTAGGGTTTATCTGAAGAGTGGAGCTAAAACTACACCTTGTAATGTACATTAACACTGAAGAAGAACTCAGCTGCAGATTAAAGCAAATGTATTGGAGTAAGAGGTTTATTTAATGATAATTTTCATAAGGTAATACTAAAATAAACATCAAACGTTCTTGATAAAACAATGTTTGGCCAGTATGAAGTTCCGAACCACACAGAGACAAGAGACATATCTTACAGTCAGAGTTTCAGCTGCATCACTGTCACTGCACCAATAAACCATCATGACATTACTGCACGTGTTTCTAGTTTTAAATCAGACTGAAGGAAAATCCTTCATGTTAACGTCACTCTCCTAGCAGCTCCCAGTGAGTTGACAGAGCAAACAGGAGTTCGGCGCTCAATAAAAATCACTCTGAAGGAGCAGCAAATACTGAAGGAATAATTGAAGTTTAATTGACATCTGTAATTTACTAATCGTAAAAACATTTCTACTGCCACGAGAATAACCACAAACACACTGCAGATGAGAGTCGACTGCTGAACATGTCATGTCAATATTTGGTGTTAAAATAGTTCCTGTTGTTCATGGAGACTGTAGAGCCGGCTTCTACACAGGAACATGAACAGATTCTCTTTTCAGACCAGGTGAGTTTGACCCCAAACACAAAAACCTCATCATGTCTCCATGGAAACAGTAGCAGAGTGATCGTTAGCAGTTAGCACATGCTCGGTTCGGACGAGTGCTGGGCACCTTGCTGAGCTCGGTGGCAACGGTGGAGAGCGGAACGCTGCGGGAGCTCCGCGGTGCCCCCCAGCCACGACGCCGGCGCTGCAGCCAGCCGCTCAGCTCCCTCTGGAAGTTGGTGTTGAGGAAGCCGTAGACCAGGGGGTTGACGCAGGTGGAGGCCATGGCAGTCAGGTGGCAGGCCGAGAAGATGGCATCGTGCCGGCAGGCGGGGAGAGCCTGGTGGTGCCAGTCGAAGACTGCATTGAAGACGTTGAGCGGCATCCAGCAGACGGCAAACGCAACCACAATGCCAGCCAGCATGGCATCGATGCTCCGCGCCCCCCCTGCCTTCCTTCTCCGGCTCTCGCGGGCCTGGTCCGTCGCGTCTTTCCGCCTGTGCAGGCGCAGAAAGATGCGCAGGTAGCAGAAGAAGATGAGTAGCAGCGGGAGGCAGTACTGGAAGAGCAGCAGCGAGGTGGTGTAGGCCAGGCGGTTGCGCTCAGATGGCCACAGCTCCATGCAGATCAAGTGGTCACTGAAGGGGTTGAAGGGCAGGCTAAGGTTCTGGAAAGGCTGGTCGGTGAGGATGTTAAAGGACAAGAAGGGCAGCGAGATGAAACACGCCACCATCCAGGTGACGGCCACCGCCAGGTAGGAGTGTCCTGCAGCGGGGCTCCAACCGGTGGGGTGCAGGACCAGCTGGTGGCGCTCCAGAGCAATCAGCACCAGCGAGAAGACAGAGACCGTCACTGACATGCACTGGACAAACGGCGTGACTTTGCACAGCGCCTCTCCCAGAATCCAGTGATCCATCAACGTGTAGACGAGCGTCACTGGGAGACATACCACGCACATCAGCATGTCAGAGCAGGAGAGGTTAGCGATGAGGACGGTGGTGACATTCCTCGCCTCCTTCTGCCTAGAGATTATGAACACCAGGCAGGCGTTTCCCAGCAGCCCCACGGCGATCACCACACTGTAGGCCACCACCAACAGCGTTGTCCCGCTCAGTGAGGGGGGGCAAGGCCACCACTCACCCCACCACCACCGCTCCGTCCCTCCGAAGCCACTGCTGTTGGACATCACCACCTGTAGCAACCGCACACAGCTGTGCAGCACACGGATGACTGAAGCAGAGAGCAGGAACAAGCTGCCGTTCTGCTCAAATAACGGCACACAGCTCACTCGTCTTCAAGACGTTCATTGAGAAAGCTGGCTGGGTGTTTGATCTGAAGGAAAGAAAACCGTAAGAACTGAGAGCAGGAACACCATAAACAGATACACAATTTGTTTAATAATAATAATAATAATAATAAGGTCAGATGGAG
Source organism: Distichodus sexfasciatus (assembly GCA_032718565.1). NCBI lineage: Eukaryota > Metazoa > Chordata > Actinopteri > Characiformes > Distichodontidae > Distichodus > Distichodus sexfasciatus. The sequence goes on along the minus strand of JAVGVS010000522.1, from coordinate 215,418 downwards.
TTTCAGTGTAATTGCCTCCTGACGCTCTCCATCCTGCAGCCTTGTGTGGTTTTGCAAGCCGAGAAAAGAATTCGTAATGGCAGCAGGGCTAGGTTTCTGGGTGAGTGAGTTTGAACGTGTTACAGTGCAGTTATAGCCCTGTCTGCTGCGCCATAATGGACGTGTAACACAAATAAACTCCAGCTGGCTTATGTGCTGAACAACAAACACACTGGAGCAGCAAAACTGATAATGACAACTGTCCTGTCTGAAAATGATCATTTAACCCATCTATGAAGGAGCAGGGGGCAGCTAACAAGCGCAGTGCCTGTGGACGATACCTTGCTCATGAGTACCTCAGTGGTATTTTACCAGCCCTGGATTTGAACCTGTGACCTGATCACGGGGCAAACATCCTATTGTTACGCCACCAACTGCCCCAAAGCTCAGCTTTAGGGTTTTACATACTGTGTGTGTGCGTGTGTGCGTGCGTGCGTGTTTTGGGAGTGTATGAAATTACATAACGGCACAAGGCAGTAATACATGAATCAATCAGACTGAGAAAGGGTTAATATACATTACAACACACACCACAGTACAGAATCAAAACTAGCAATTACATTACAAAGGAAAATCCAGTGGCAGGAGGAACACTGAACTGAAAACACCGGCATGGTGATGGTGACATGGAGGAGGGGATGGTGGTGGTGCTCCAGTGGTTAGGACGTTTAGCTCTGGACCAAGAGATTCAAAGCCTACCTCCAGCACTACCGCCACCCCAAGCTGCTGCAGGAAGACTGCCCCTGAAATTAGGAAAAGAGCGTCTGCTAAATACTGTACATGTAAATGGCATGTTCTTTGTTTGTTTGCACTGGAAATAACCTGGAGCCACGTCGTCTCGTCTCTCTATGTATCTGTACAGTATATAGCAGAGACGACAATAAAGTTGACTTTGACTTTGACTTTGAAATAACTCCTGCATGTCTCCAGCCCACATACAGAAAAGCCACTGTCACTTTAACAAAGGCAGTCAAACGACACAAACCCAATAAACTCTGTTTACCTGCTGCAGAAGCTGACGTCCGTTAGCTTGAGATCTCAGAAATATCAAAGAAATTAGGCAGCAAAGTGTTTGTTATCCTTCATGTGAGAGTTGTGTATAGTGATACTGCTATCATCTGACTCTCATTTACATTTACAGGGTTTAGGAGACGCTTATATGATTTCCATTTCCCTTAACTTCAGACAGTCTCCCTGCAGCACTTTGGGATTAAGGGTCTTGCTCAGGAACCCAGTGGTGGTAGTGCTGGAGGTAGGGTTCGAACCCACAACCTCTTAGCCCAGATGCATTCCAACCACTAGACCACCTCATACCTGCTTCTACAGAACAACACACTTTTTGCAGGTTATAAACAGAAGACTACATTTTTAGGTTATTTTTCTCCTTTTCTTTACAGAAGGTTAGGGTTAGGGTTAGAGACTAAAGACTTTAAAATGTCAGGGTTTGATCTGGAGGTGCTGATTCATGAGCCGGAGTCATCCATCTCAAGCTGCTCTATGAGACAAGATAAATGCTCCTTCTGTCAAAACCTGTAAGAGAGAGACTGCAACAAAGAGTGATGAAATCCTGCCTGCTTTCCCTCACGCGTCATCTTTATGGCACTGATGCAGTTTGACATCTTTCACTTTCTATTTCCATCAGCAGCCACAATGCTGCCTTTCAACTTTTCATGTTTTGTGATGCTGAAATGGACCAAGAGCCTCGCAAAACACCTAACACACATCTTTCCTTTCTCTTGTTTTCCCTTCAGTTTTTGCACAATGCAGGAGGGTCTTCATGATGCCTTTATGGTGAGGTGGTGGTCTAGTGGTTAGGATACGCTCCTCTGGAACAAGAAGTCATAGGTTCAAATCCTACCTCCAGCGCTACCACCACTAGGACCCTGAGCAAGTTTGTGAGTGAGACTGTCCCTGACAATAAGAATAGAAGTGGCTCTAGATAAGAGTTTCTGCTAAATGCCGTAAATATGTAAATGTAAATGCCTGAGGGTCTCTGAGCTGCGGAACTGGTAATAAATCCCACCTGAAATGTGAATCTGGATCAGACACTGTAAATAACCGTGATATTTCTTTATCTTTAACATCGTTGTTCTTTATGTGACAGTGAAAACTGATTAGTCTCGACTCGACACCGTTATAGTGTATAATAATGCAAATAATGCTCTTTAAAACATGCAGTAGAACGTACTCGGGGATTTGATATCACAGCAGGCGATCTCACACACAACTTTACATCGGTTTGTTGCTTTGTTGTCGATCAATAACATGCGAAGCTGTTAGATATCAGGTGTGTGTGTGTGTGTGTGTGTGTGTGTGTGTGTGTGTGTGTGTGTGAGTGTGTGTGTGTGTGTGTGTGGGTGTGGGTGGGGGTGTGTGTGTGTGTGTGTGTGGGTGTGTGTGTGTGTGTGTGTGTGTGTGTGTGTGTGTGTGAGATTTACATTAACAGAACAAGTCACTAGGAACATACACAGACACAGCGCCTGTAAAATGAAGACACACAGCTCGCGCGCTCTCCTGATTAAACTCACCTGTGCGCGTGATGATGGCGAGGCGCGCTCCCGTCAGCTCGGCGTGAACGCGCGGCCGTGTGAAAGCGGTGTCTGGATCCGGAACTCGAGCCGTCTGATCTCCGCGATGTCGGTGTGACCGGGGGCGAGCCGCGTGACGTCACAGCCCCAGGAGATCAGACTCAACACAGTCCACACGTACACACACACACACGCAGAGCATCCTCAACACAGCAGCATCCTCACACACTCTCCACACCTCCATCTCCCCGTCCTAACCCCCTTACACTCTCATCATCCCTCCATCTCACCATTCACTCGCTCTTCGCCTTTACATCTCTCCCTCTCATCTTACTCTACATCCGTCTCACACTCTCACCCTCATCATCCTCAGTCTCACCATTCATCCTCTAACCCTCTCATCTCACACCCTCACCACCGCACAATCTTACCAGCTCCCCTCTCACGTCCCTCCATCCCTCATTCACCCACTCAGCACTAGCGAGAGTGCTAGATTTGTCATAAACTGCGAGCAGGAGGCGGAGGTGAGGAGCAGGACGAGATCAGAGGCTGCTTATGAATCACCTCATTAATAAAGCAGATCCTGAAGGTGTAAGTTTATGTAATAGATGAAGATTTTTAGAGTTGAAAATCACTGCCAATTACTTTACTGTCTATAATATTAACATCTGTAAATAATTATGACCAATATACAAATGTTAGAGAGATTCAGAACAAGCTTCTGTCCTCAGCATTTCAGACTTCTTCTCCATTCTCTCCCTCACCGTATCACCTGCTATCTGTCATTCATGTCTATTTAAATCCACCAGCAGACCAGCAAACTGCACTTTACACCACACATATTCTAGTACATTGGTACACTGTTCAGATATTGTTGGCAACTCTAATGTATATTTAGAATATAGAATTTCTACAGTTATTATCTTAGTTTGGTAACAAAGTAAAGGAAGTAAATGCTCCTGATGATATTCCTGATGTGCCACGGTTCACCATAATCTTTCACAATTATGCTGCATTGCATCTGGAAAATACAACTAAAGTGCTGGGGTAACTTTTAGTGTGGATGTTTGTGGGGAAAAGTTTCTGTACCTGATATAACAATATTCTTCCAGAAGCAGGACTTGGCTGTATAAAACCTGCTGGATTTGACAGGTTAAAGCAGACTAGATCAACACACAACACATTACACAAATTATATACATCCATAAACAATGATATACAGTGCAGATGATGAAAATCACTTCACTGTGTTCACTCTTCAAAAACAGTGACATAATGAAGTTTTAACCTTATAATTACAAATGCATTTTTACTGTGGAACTGAGAGATGGCCAGATGGCAGGAGAGAAACACTCCATTTCCAACACACCACCATCCAACGCCACTACAGGAGGTCATGTGATGTACTCACAAACACACACTCGCTCACACACACTCCCTCCTCTTTCAGCTTGTTTAATGCAGCAGCATCACTTGCACCAGAGCAAAAATGCTGTAATGTTGTAGTGTTATCTTCAGCATCTGTGAGCACCAGCTGCTTGATTCTTTTCATTCTTATAACAATCCAAATGTCACTGATTATTTATCAGAAATCTCAGTTTTTCAATGCTCCTCTGATAATAAGCAGTGCTGGAAAGACTGAACACTATATAACATCATGTGCATAGTGTTGAAACCAGTTTAATCTCTTTTATTCGTACATATTTCATTTGTAGACAACTGCACTCAAAGATACAATTTATCTCATAAATATAAAATTCAAGCTTCTGAAAAAACAGCAGGAAAACCTTGGAATGAGATATTTGATCAAATAACCGTTTTGCTTCATATTATTCCAGAATAATTTCCTGTCTTATAATTAAATAACATTAAATAACTTTTTTATAACTATAATTGGTGCAGTAGTAACAGTTAGGGAGTCAGCCCCATGATCAAAAGGTCAGCAGTTCAGGTCCCAGACTGGTAAAGGAACCAGAGGTACTCATGAGCAAGGTACCGTCCCCAAGCACTGCCTGTCAGCTGCCCACTGCGCCTTCACGGATGGTTCAAATGCAGAGCTCACATTTGGCTGTGGTGCACTGTGTGCTGTCTTCACAAAGACAATCACTCAACTTCTCTGAAATTTCAATTTATTTGTCTATATTTAGCTGTGATATTATGAATAATCTTAATTCCAAACACCCAAATGAATATCTTTTTTAAAACAGTTCAGACATACCGACTAACCACTATAGTCAAGTTGCTCCAGGCAGACTATCCATGATGAGGAAATGGACAGAGCTCTGCAGAGGAGTCTAATAAACACTGTGCATGTAAATACTAAACAAACAAAGAGCATTACAATATGAACAGATATCTACTCAAGTGGAGATAAAACCTCTTGCTAAATATGTGGCCACTGAAAGGATTTAAAGCTGGATGTGACTTGATCCCTCAATCTAAAGCCTGTCAGGACTCTGACCTTTATGAGAAGTTAAATTTAGTCACTTTAGAAATGCTGTAGGTGCGAGTTCCATCGAGAAGTCATACAGTAGATGAGACCTAAGTAAGTGATTTTCACCTTGACAACACCACCTCAACATTAAACTGCACACAGTGGAGATAAACACCAAGTCAGACAGATTCAGGTTGATATTTATTTTCTGGTTCAATGGTCCAGCTGGAGAATGGAAAGCATAATTTAAGTAAACTGTAATCAGCGGAATTTGCAGAAGTATCAGATCCCCAAGTAAGAAAACTGACTCAAGTATTAAGAGCATTAAACGACAATGCAGACGAGGTGGTCGTGTGTAGATGCATGGAATAGAGGGGCCGAGGGCCGAGGGGTCAGAGGTCACACGAGAGGCCTCAGTGGGGCAGGTCGTGGTGGACCAGCTTGTAGTGAGAACCACAGGATGGACAGCGCTGAGCCTCGCCTTCATGTAGCCAGAACCACACAATGGCCGTGTTGTCTGCTTCGCCTACACACACACACACACAGAGGGTGAGTTACTACTGTTCAACAATGTTCAGCACACCCCTATAGGCCTCATGGCTGAGAATTCAGGACTTACAGACACAGCCTACAATCCTTTTGTTGGTGATGGAGGGCACAATGTGTGGGTCTTCCTTGGTGCCAGCGTAGTTTTTGGGCTTCAGCACACTGTACGGGTCCTGGAACACAGCAGAAGGAAGAAATTAGCGTCCAGCCACAGTGTCTATATTTTTGTTGTATTTTTATCTTTCTTAGATTCTGTTTCTCATAACATTAATTGATTCTGTTAAGTTGGACTGTAATGTGTAATGGAATGAATTAGGAAGTTGTATTGTTATTTCTCCAACAGTTTTACATTCATGTACACTGATTCAATGAGCACATATCATTTATAAATGACAATTGGTACTGCTATTATTTATGTAATTAGTTAATGGTGTTATGTACGGTAAAGTAATGGGGAGCTTTTACATCCCCACCAGTTTCTAAAGCAATCTACAGTATATGCTATTGTCTCATACTGATCGCAGACTCTTGAAATGAATCGAACGGAAATCGTATCAGACTCTGATATTAAATGGTTGTGGTGTGGTCAAATTTACACTCCTGGTCAGTATGTACGTGACGGATCTCACCGTGCCCTCCTTCATGGAGCGCAGAATGACCTTCTCCAAACCCGTGGCCTGTTGCTCGTCGGTAGGAATACCTACAAATCACAAACACACCAAAACACGGCGCCTCAGCCAGTCTCCTTCACTTCACCTATATAGCTACGGCTCAAGCTAAAATCAACTTGTCCACTCCGCGGTCAGTGTTCCAACACAATACAGTAGAAACTAAACACATTACTGAACTAATACGTCTAATAACGTAACAGTGTGAATTTAATGTAAAATAAAGCAGCGCGTCAGCCGCTTTGACGTTTAGCGCGGAAGTTAGCATGCTAAGCTAGCAGGCCGCGCTGGAGCCTCGTCCTTGTCTGTGCGCGACGCGGCTCCCGGTCAACATTTTAGCGGCTGCGCTGAGATCCGCGTCCCGGTGCGGCGGAACTCACCTCCCTCCGACATGGCGCGGGTGACTGCTAGGGCGGGAGTTGGGGCCCGGAGGACGCGGGAAGCGCGGCACACAGCCCCGGCCCGAGCGGCGGAACTCAGTAGTAACCTTGCAGCCATTTCTCCTTCTGCTCAGTACGCGGCGCAGCTTGATGACGCAAGTCTTAACGACGGACGCACGAGTTTAACGTAAATACAGGCCACGCCCTTCTCTTCACCGTGGGCGTGGCTTCATGCACAACGTCACAGCACGATCGCGTGTGACGCCGTGACGTCACCGCGCAGGTGCGCTTTCATTTTAGAAAATTCAGAACCGTGATTTTTCATATCTTCAGACACAAAACACACAACTGATCACCAAACTTTACATTTCACAACTCTAACACTCTCATCAGTTGCTTTGCTGCAATACACACAAAGCTAAAATCATTTGTTAATTGAACAGAAATCAGCAGTTCAAAATCACACAGCTTAACATCAGAGTTTTGCCAAGATGCAGTTCACACAACACATGTGAGATGACTTCACGTCATTACCGTGATGAGAAGCAACTGCTGCATTACTCGTAACATCTAGTGCTATGCAAACTGAGCTACAATATCCCACATATGTATCAGGAAAGTATCAGGAGCAGCTTTTTGAAGACAGGAACAGGTTTTGTTTAGTACTCAAGTTCTCTGTATTTTACAGTAAACTGTTGCTCTCATTTAAAGGGAAACTGTATTGTGATTTACAGATTTACTGCTCCCTCACGGATGGATCAAATGCAGAGGTCACATGTGGTTGTGGTCTACTGTGTGCTGTGCTGTGTTCACAATTACAAATAATCACTCACTTTCACTGAAAACAGATCCAGTATCAACACTGAGTTGGCCATTTTGAGTTTTGTGCCGCCAGTTTTGAAAAATGTCTGAAAGAGTGTCAACACAATTGAACCCCCCATCCCCAACAGACAGACCGGTTTTAGTTTTGTGGTAAAATACAGGGTTGTATAAGTGGAAATCCCTATAACGGTCCTGTAAGCTCTGTAAAGTGGAAATTCTTCTCTTTTCTCTGGGTGCTCCGGTTTCCTCCCACAGTCCAAAGGCATGCACTATAGGTTAACTGGCAAATCTAAATTGACCCCATAAGTTGTGAATGTGTGTGTGACTGAGTGAGTGTGTGTGCCCTGCGGTGTGTTGCGCCTGCCCAGGGTTGGTCCCCGCCTTGCACCCGTAAGTTCCCGGGATAGGCCCCGGTCCCCTTAACCACCAAAAGTCTGATTAGGAAAATGTAAACACAGTATTTCAAATGTTTTATTTTCTTATGACCAGAGATATAATTTTGAAGGTATTACCTGCTAGTAAATGTGATGGGAAAAACTCAGATGTGAACATTATGCAGTGTTACTCATATAACACAGTTATTCACACTTTCATTATTCCCACATTCAGGGCATTTTTATGAAATCAAAGATTCTTTGCATTTGTCTTGATGTATTCTATAATATTTCCAGTTTCTAAATGATTAACACTTGGAATACCTTTCCTCCTCACTAACAGCGCAGTGGAGATCTGCATGTTTACAATGCTCCTGATGTTGTAGTTAAATGATTAATTTGGCTTCAGCCCTGTTAATGTTCAGATTTGGGCAGCAGCACCTCCATAGAGCTCAGTCTTTATGGCAGAGCTGTGGTGCAAATTCAAAGCAGCTCCACGTAATTGGCAGGGAACATTCCGAATTGTCCGTCAGGTCCTGTTCCTCTCCACCAACCCTCGTCCAGCATCTCCACGTCTCTGATGATATCGCCTGGGTCAAAGGTGATCTCTGTATCATCCGCTGCAGAAATAAAATGAGTTATTTCTCTTAAGGATTTAATACACAGTAAATCAGTTGTGCTCTGTTCTGCTCCCAGTCGTGACTCTCACCAGCCTGGTAGTCGTACAGCGCTTGGGCACACACACTCCCCTCGGACGTCTCCTCACCAGCTGCATTGTCCTGATATAAATCCAGCTTAGAAACACAAAGAGGAGTGTTCAGATGAGTTCAGAACTTCATTTGAACATCAGGAACATCACTTTAATGTTGCAAGATCACCTCAATCCCACAATAAGGGTTAGGGTTAGGGTCATTGGGGAAAAATTATATCAAAATAAAATAAAACTGCCATATTTAAATTATTTTTTCAAAGCTTCAGGGAATCACATTTTGAGCCACAAAAGAGCAACAGGAGACTCTAGGGCTGCAGGTCGGAGCCCTGGGCTAAAGGAACAAACCTGATTTAAGTTTTCATAGATGGCGTGACCTGATGAACATGGCTCATTGAGGTTCTGCTCAGGCTGCTCTGTGTCGGACTCTTCTTCATCAAAGTCTGCATCAGCAGGAAAAGTATAACCATGTTATAAGAGCTTAATATAATATACATGTATAGAAAATGTGAGAACATTTTGCACCTTGCCACTCGTCATCCGAGTCCTCCTGCTCAGCTCCAAACGGATCCTCAGCAAAGGGTTCTGCTCAAAATAACGTCAAGTCTCACTTTCTCACTAAGAGAACTCACTGTACAGACAGCTTATCCACTGCATTGGTGTCTGTACTGAAGCTGTTTATTATCATTTTATTTAATTTACCAGGTGCTTTGCCACTTAATATCTTGTTTTTCATTTCAAGATCAGCAAATCTTTGGTGCCAATTTGCAACTGAATTTGCGGCACCATTTTTTCAATGGAAGAACATCGTACTAGTTCCAAATTAGGAAGTAACACTGCAATGCCACCAGCACCAGTGCAGTGGAAAAGGATTGCCAGAGTTTCTGCAGTGTGTGTGTGTTTGTACCTGGATCTTGTTGTGGGAAAGCAGCTGCAGCAGGAGTGTGGACAGTAGGTGTGGACGGAAGTGCAGTGTGGACAGCAGGATGAGTGGACGGAGCCGGAGGCTGGACATGTTGAGACTGAGGTTCATGTTGAGGCTTTTCACTAGTGCCGAACTGCTGAGTGAAAAACGGGCTCTTAAGCCGCCCTAGAGAAACAGAAATAAGATTAGACACTGTATGTGTGTGTGTGTGTGTTTGTGTACAACATATGTACAACATCCCTAAAGCTGAGTTACTTCACAGCAAGCAGACGTAAGTCAAACTGATCCACCCTCCTCAGTCCCGATACTGACACTGAGTGCTGTGCTTTGGTATAAATACAGAGTACTGATCCTAGACCAGTGCATGTTTTGTGTGGAAGACATCAGGCTTTACTAAACATTGCTTGCACTATAGAACAACATGTTAACTATGTGTAGAACCGCTGCTCAAAAGCCGAGATATGAACCAAACCGAGGATTGGAGAACTGTTCCCCTCTAATGTGTATGTTTATGGAGATGAGTGAGAGTGAGATTTGAGGTGGTCATGCACTGTGTTTGAGTTCATGGTGTGTTTAGATGTGTGGCAGTGTGTGTGTTCTGACCTCGTTGAGGTGTGGAGGTCGGCATTCCATTGGTGAAGGAGTTCCTCTCCCTCTGTCGGAACACGTCTCTGGGATTGACAGCACGCTGGGAGATGATGGCTGCTGCCTCCTGCAGGAAAACACACTGCTGCTGTATTGTGTGTGTTAACATCTCTCTCTGTCTTTTTCTCTTCGTAAAGGCTCATTCATGCTTCATGTTAAATATGTATCTAGATATGGAATAAGCCTTCAGCCCATACTCTGTTCAGTTGGGTCTGTCTTTATTACAGATTGCAGGTTAGAGGTTGGATTAGCGCATTCTGGATCTCCAACACTGGATATCAGATCAGAGGTTCAACATGTGACAGCTGTAGGCAGGTCTGTGGAACTTTTTGAGAAGGGGTTGTGTGGTTTGGTGAAATGGGATAAACTGTCTTTTAACAAAGCACACACTGCACACACTTTGTGTTAACTCACGTTAGCTGCCTGAAAAGACTTAGAGCTCCGTATCCCTCTCCTGTGAGTGGCCTGAGATTCCTCTTCCTCCTGCTTCTACATCAGGGAGATGAAGATCTTTAATAATCTCATTCACACACTGGCATGAAGAGTGTAGATGCGTCTGAACTCACTGGGGCTTGTGGCTTTACTTGCTCCTGGCGTTCTGGTTCTTTACTCCTGGATTCCTGCTTCTTTTCAGACACTCTGAGGTGCAGGAGAGAGGTGAGATGTTCAGCGTGATTCTGCTATGCTATGAGTGTGTGTTGTGTTATGGTGTTTGATCAGATGAAAATGAGATTCTGAACAGGACACAGGTGGAGGATGTGTTGCTTGTGTACAGCTGCTGGTCACCTCTGCTGCGTGATCTGGTTGTCTCTCTCCTTCTGCCGTTGTTCTCTCTCGGCCGCTTCTCTTTTGTCCTGCTTCCTCCTCTCCTCTTCCTCACGTCGCCACTCCTCATCTGCGCTCCTCCGCTCCTGCTGCCGGCGCTCGCGTTCTTCCCTCTGATGATCAGAATAAAAGACGGAGGAGGAGTGTGAGGAAGAACCCAAAACCCAGACCCTCACCTGCCTTCAGTCTGCACGTGAGCTATGTGTTCTCACCTCCACCTGGGCCCAGAAGTCATCCTTATTAACACCTTTCACCTCCTCTAAAGCGCTGGTCTTCCGGTAGACCGACCCCTACAGGTTTCATCACAACACACAAATTTAGCACCAAATGTTTCCTGGTCTAGTGGCTTCCAGTATTCTCATCAGATTGAACATTTTTAAACAGGGATATGATTTTCTCTCAGTACACTCCATGTGTCCAGTTAAAGCAGCAGAAAGTGAACACCACTCCTCACCACACGTTCCCGAGGTCCACCGTCACTGTGACGATTCGAGTCCTTGTGGGCGCTGTAGTTGACCCCTGCAGCCTGTACAACTTTGGTCGTGATGACATCAGGTTCGACGTCATCCTCTGATCGAGCGTTGATGGTCACGTGGGCTCCCTGGAAGGACACAGCTGGTTTAACATCTGTACAGTGTGAATACAGCAGCCCAGAGAACCAGAACCCGTAACTGCACGTCACAGCAACACTGTACCGTATAAATGAGAAACTCATAAATGAGTTTCAATTTAGCATTGACAGTAAAGTGGTTCTTGTGCTAATGTTCAGAAGCTCAGAGTCTTATTAATTGAACATTTATCAGTGTGGCAGGTTAACTACACCTCTAAGATAGGACATCTTCACAAGCTTTTACTGACCTGCTTCCTCTGACCACCAGCACAGTTCCCCAGACCACTAGAGACCACATGCAGCCCATCCTTTGGGTTAATCTGTTCAGTTAGATAGTCAAAATTCAAAACTCACCCTCAGAAAATTGGCCATCGACTGAATGTGACCAGCACACATTCCTTTCCTCACACCTTTGACTCCTTCACCTGTCTGCATGTAAAGATGAGTAGAAAGACGCATCAAAACCCAGCACCAACTTGGCAGAGTGCATGTGGAATTCAGTAATCTTTAATACACATCAACATCAGAGGAGTCACCATGCCTAATGGTCTGTGTTTGCTCAGTAAGTAAAGAGCACTCTGTAATGTTTCCCTTTCAGGACGTATCCTGTGCAAAAGCTACAGAAGTGGTGTGTTTGCTGCGTATTGACTTTTAAACACACTCACCCAGTTGATAAGAACAAACTTGGGAACTCCGGTGTTGGGCTCCAGCAGGCGGCAGAAAGCGTACATCACTTTAGCGCTGCTCAGTTCCTGAACCATCTCCTCCAGACCTCCATCTGCAACACAACACACGGTAGTCAGGGAGGCCACATGGAGCACAGCTCTCACCTTCACCACGCCAGTAAGTTTGAATTTGAATTTGAAGACTATTTAAGACCAGGGTTAGGGTTAAATTGCAGTAGCAATGTAGAGTCACCACTGAAAGTCAAAGCTTGTCTAGACATAAGCTTAACCCTAGTCTAGGACATCAGACCTAAGACTTGTGATTTGGCCAGATGACAGCTGGTAAAGTCAACACACTCACCCCCTGTCCCTGCCACCCGGATGTTGTTGCTGTCGGCTTCATACGTGAACAAACACCTGCAGAATGGATCAAATGGTAACACAAATCAAATGGCAGCACATGCACCTGAATAAGCTCCAGCTGAGTGGACGTCACTCTGCACAGCACTGAGATGAAGGCTGGAGTATGTGGAGTGTTGAACACAGAAAGCATGAGAGCATCCTCCTGTCTCCTGCCTCTCTATCTTTGTGCTGTGTTGCTCCATTTGTTCTTCTACATGTTTGGTCACAGTGTCGCTGAGCTCTTTATGACAAAGTTTCAGCTGCTTGTGTACTAGACAGAGTTATAGATGTTGATTTTGACTGAGTGACTGACACACATTTTAACCCTTTTTTGTGTCAGCACACTGTGTTCTGGCAAAATCCAAATGTCACCGGTTCAAATCCCAGGTAAATCTACCACTGAGCTACTCATCAGGTTCCCTCCCCCAGCACTGCTCCCTGGGTGCTGCCAGCCTTCTGATCCTGGGGACAACTCCCTCACCATTACACTGCCACAAGGTGCCATCCCCAAGCACTACTCCCCAGGTACTGCACATCAGCTGCCCACTACTCCTTTACGGATGGGTCAAACGCAGAGCTCGCATGTGGTTGTGGTGTGTGCTGTGCTGTGTTGACAATAACATATAATCACTATAGTGATTTAGTTATATTCACTAAATTGCTCATGAGTACCTCAGTGGTACCTGTACCACCACCGACCAACTCCCTAACCATTACACACTAAAAAGAATGAATATTTGTTAAATATGAATTAATCCAGGCCTTGGAACTTAAATTAAGAAACACCTTTTCACAGTGAAATGAAGTTTGGTCCCCAAGTAATGCCGATTCAGTTTTATAATCAACTTCCATTATAATCCATAGTGTCAATGAGGACGGTGTCTGGATTCCTCATGTACTATATCCCTGTTCTCTCCCTCACACACAAGTGTTAAAAAATATGCTGCTGTGTAAAAAGAACAGCTGTAAATCTCAACACAAGCTGCTGCTGAAGCTCAGATCAGGTCTAAAGCAGGTTACTACAGAGACATTTGGCTGTTGCTGTCAGTTCTATGATCACAGAGTGAGATTAATGATCATTTTACCAGTTGGTTGGTGAACTTCCCTCCACGACGTCTCTGTAAGCAGCCGTAAGCTCAGCTCCGTTTTTACTCAGATTTACAGCCATGACAGAAGTGTGCAGGAGGTTTTAATGTCGCTGTTCGATACTGATTAAATCACAGCAGATTGTGACAGGAAGCCAGTACAACCGATACACACCTGCCCCAAAAATCAGGCCCAGCCAGTTCTACAGCACCTGATACCATGAAGCTGGGCACTCACACACACACACACACAAACACACACCACGGGAGCCCATGTGCACTGGAGAGAAATTTGAAAAAAATGATAGACAACAAATATCACAATTATATTTAAATTTGGTTAAAAAAAATCTGAATAAATAATGTGTGCAAAATACACTTAAAGCTGTCAATGTCATCACACACATGAACACACACACACACACACACACACTGAGACAACCACACAAGCCTGTCTGTGGAACCTGCCTGACCAGCAGTGTCACATTTTTAAATCACTTGAGTTTATTCTTCAGATAAATGTCTGTAAAGCAGTGAAAAGTGACAATAAATTGAACAGATGTACACAGTGAGACAGTAAACACTCAGCAGTGCCGGAGCTTTTCCACTGCACTGGTGTCGGTACTGAAGATGGGAGCCAATGAGTTACAGCTGACATTAAGAGACCAGTGTCAGGTGAGGACACTGCGACTACATCACACACACACATGCACACACACACAACCTACAACACAGAGCAACACCAGCAGCACAGCTTGGGTTTTCAGGCTTTAAGATAAAATTTGACAACAATTAAATACTTTAAATATCTTAGTTCCGTGTAATGTTTTTGTGGAGCCACACTAGTGTTTCCTCAAATGCTCTGGAGCAGTTGGTAATGGGACAGTTATGTAGTTGTCCTAGTGATCAGAAGACGCTGGCTCAAGTCCCGAACCAGTAAAGGTACCACTAAGGTACTCATGAGAAAGGTACCATCTCCAAGCACCCCGGGTGCTGACCATCAGCTGTCCACTGCTCCTTCACAGATGGGTCAAATGCAGAGTTCACATGTGGTTGTGGTGCACTGTGTGCTGTGTTGTGTTCACAATGACAAATAACTGACACTCACAACAGTATATATATACACATCACTTCACCTGCTTCTCATGACATCACAGGTTCTTGGTTCCAGACCAGCAAAGCTTTGGTGCCTTTTTATTTTAGATTTAGTTGGAAATACATGGCACCAGTTCCAAATTGTGAATTAGCACTGGTAAAGGGTGATTTCCACTGTGCTGGAGCTGGTGCTGGTGATCAGTTGGTGCTGAAGTTGGGAACCAGCAAGAAGCGGCCCACATGACCCCTGATAAAAGAGCCCACGAGAAGCCGGGTGATGACACTGCAACCTTGTCACGCCTTGTTTTTTATTAGTAGGGTTACTCCGTCCACCAGTCATGACATCATGGGTTACTGTATTTCAAGATCAGCATTGTTACCTTTTCAGAGCTGGTGTTGTGGCGCCAGCATTATTTGTTTCTGTGTAAAAACATGGCACCGGTTCCATATTTGGAAGCAGCACCAGCTGCTGAAAAAGTCAAGAGAGTCTGGCTGCAGACTTACTCTGTGGGTAAATCTCCTCTGTCAATACGTCTCCTATTAGGGAAAGGAAATGACGTCATATATATAACTACGGTTAGGGTTAGGTACGGTTCTTCGTCCTTGTGCGCCATTTCCCTTCCCTCAGAGGAGATGTACTGACAGAGGAGCTTACCCACAGAGGAGGTCTACAGCCAGACCCTTCTCGAAAAAGTGGAGGGAAGTGGAGCCTCGGTCTGACTGCGTTCAGTTCACCATCTTACAGCGCCCTCCAGTGCACAGGGCCGCTCGCCTTTAATGCATTTTGTGGGGGTGTGTGCGTCTGCATGTGTGTGTGTGTGTAAAGAGAGGACTCCAGTTGAACTTCCACAGGTTTTTGTCCAGTATATTTTGGATATAGTTTTGGTGTTTGTGTATGATGTGGCTACAAAATCAACTGATTTATGAATAATGGTATTTGCACATGGACATCATGACACAAAATCCTTGGTTCTGAAACACTGTGTTACACCTGCAGCGTGGAGTATAATGTTCAGTGGAGCGCACAGCCATGTTAATACACATATTAATGCAGGACATTCTGCAGCTGCTAACAACCACATTAGAAAACTAACAAGTAAGTGTATAAATCATCGGTGTTGGGCTCTGTACTAGATTTTAGATGACTGGTTAGTGTTATTTCAGAGTAATTAATTCCATTCCAGTATTACTGTCTCTGAAGTGTATTGTGTTACACGACTCCTGCATTACTGTTGAGTTACTTTCAGCAGAATAAGTTGGTAGTAGGACATTGTAAAGTGGTAAAATGTAGTTTACCGCAGTTGATCCTACATCAGTGGAGGGTGATGTGCTGCAGCGTCATGACTGTAGACAAAGCTCTTGTGGTGTTGGGGATTTTATTAATAAAAACAAAACATTATTAAATTTCATGTTAAAAGTGAGTTGTGATAATTTATTAGTAATGCCTTACATTACTGTGTTACAGCAAAAAGTAATACATTACTGTAACTGTACTTTTGTGAAGCATTCCTTCCAACGCTAGTCTTAAATGACTGAAACTCTGTGTTTGTGATCATAAGATTGGGGGTTTGTAACCCAGGAACCCTAACCCCTGAGCACGGCCCTTAACCTCTAGTTGTTGTACAAAGACCGTCCCGGTCGTTAGGAAGTGGGAGTAGCTCTGTATAAACATGTCTGATTAATGCTGTAAAGGTAATTGAGTAGCATTTCTGTATCCAAACGTACATTTGTCGGAAAAGTGACCTGTAAGGTGTAAAAGATAGTAGAGTGAGCAGTGGCGCTGCAGTGTCACTAGAGGGCGCCGTAGGCTGGTGTTACAGTGAATACAGTCAAACTCCACACCACAGTGTGAGCTCCACCCGAGTCAGCACTGCTGAAGGTTTACTCTCTCACTGTGTCCACACACACACACACACAGTATGTTGTTGCCCGCGGCGTCCTGCAGTACAGTGTGTACCTTGCTGGGTCAAGTTGTGCTGCTCCCAGATCAGCAGATTTAACACACACAGCTCAGCTCTAACTCCACCTGTCCTACTGTTCGAGCTCAACACGGGCGTCGGCCAAAACTGACATGCAGATGTGTGTGTGTGTGTGTGATGTATGTAGTATTAATGATGCACCTTCTTCTCACCCTCTCTCTCACTGTGTGCAGGACTTCTCTATGTTTTTATTCAGAGCTTCATATTCATATGGGTACATGGTGAATGGTCAGGTGAAGTTGGTAGTGTAATGGTTAAGGAGTTGATCCCATGAAGGTCACTGCCCATGTCAGCTGCCCACTGCTCCTTCATGAATGAGTCAAATGCAGAACTCATATGTGGATGTGGTGCACTGTGTGCTGTGCTGTGTTCACAATGACAAATAATCATTCGAAAACAGAAAGAAGGCTTAATGGTAAAATGAAACCAAAAGCATGAAACAAACACAGAGCTGACTCACGCCCAGTGCACTCAGGTAAAACTGAAACGACAAGGATGTGACACAGACAGGAGTTATATAACATGTGAACATAATAAGATAAAATAATGGAACTTGTTAATTTAAATCAGCTCAAAGACACTAATAACTAGGAGCTGAACTACACAAACCAACAGCCCAACCAAAGCACACAACTGGAACTAATGAAGGGTACTAAAGCTATCAATCAACTCAGCAGGACAGAATTGGAGCAGGGGAATAGTAGAGAGGAAGATTCTGGGGAATTCCAGGTGGAGTTGTGACAGCCCCTCACCCCCCGGAACAACAGAACCACAACCCTCTACCTGTGTGTGTGTGTGTGTGTGTGCGTGTGTGTGTGTATGTGGAAGGGTCACATGGGTCTAAACTCAAACCCTGTAATTCTCACTCCAGTGGAAGGCTGTGATTAATCAGTTAACTGCTGCTACGTGCACACACACACACACCTGCTGAGGTGGGAAAGTACAGCATGTGCGTTAAGCAGCAGGTTTGGGGTAGAGTTCAGCTGAGTCACTTCACATCTGCATCAGTAAGAACTTGTACCTGATTTACACTGATAGTGATTATCAGACGAAGAGCAGACATTACACTCCTCCTTCCTCCCAGAGCTTCACAAACACACCTGGGTTCGATCCTTCTGTGTGGAGTTTGCATGCTCTCCCTGTGCTCACGTGGGTTTTTCCAGGTGCTCGGGTTTCCTCCCACAGTCCAAAAGCATGCAAGATAGGTTAACTGGCGACTCTAAATTGGCCCTGTAAGGTGTGAGTGTGATTGTGTGTGTGTGTGTGTGCGCTGCGGTGTGTTGGTGCCTGCTTAGGGTTGTTCCCCGCCTTGCTCCGGTCCCCTCGCGACCCCAGTTGTGATTCAGCGGTTTGGATAATGAATGATTTTCAGACTGCTGACTTTATTTCTGCTCTTTACCTTTTCAACACTTTGGGCACTGAACTCTTTCACTTATTCATATCTAACACACTTCATCCCTATCAGGGTCATGGAGACCTGAGCTATGGGAGCAAGGCCGGAACCAAACCTGTCAGCCGCCAACACACTGCAGGGCACACGCACTCACATAATCACACTCACACCTGTGGGAAGGACACAAACTCCACACAGAAAGACCGGTAGAGTTACCACTGAGGTACTCATGAGCAAGGTACCGTACCCAAGCACTGCTCCCCGGGCGCTTGTCAGCTGCCCACTGCTCCTTCACGGACGGGTTAAATGCAGAGCTCACATGTGGTTGTGGTGCACTGTGTGCTCTGCTGTGGTGTGTTCACAATGACAAATAATGACAGTACTGACCACTGCACCAAAGTGCTGTCCAGCACTTAACTCCTTCTGTTATTTTTCAGCTACTTTACTTATTTTCTTTCTCCTTCTAACCTTTTTTTACTTTATTCTTCATTTTAACTTTTTCCTTTTAATTCTCTTTTAATTCTTTATTTTTCTTTTAAGTGAATTTAAGTGAATGATTATTTGTGATTGTGAACACAGCCCAGCACACAGTGCACCACAAGCACATGTGAGCTCTGCATTTGGCCCACCCATGCAGTAGCAGTGGGCAGCTGATGGGTAGTACCTGGGGAGCAGTGCTTGGGGACAGTACCTTGCTCATGAGTACCTGAGTGGTACCTTTACCAGTCTGGGACTGCTGTAGGTTCCACAGACGAGAATGTTTCTAAGGATTCATGTGTTGGTATGGTGAGTCGTGATTCAGGCTGGAGGAGAACCAGCAAAACACGGTGTGAGAGCTGAGCACAGTGTGCTGAGGCTCGGGTCAGGTTTGGGGTTGTGATTACTGACCAGGTGAAAACACACAGACACAGCGTGGAGCAACTTTATAACTAAGTAAGAATTTACTTGGTTTATTTCCTGGAGGCAGACACATCGGCCATGTCTACAGCGTATATTGAGGGAAGTAAAATGTCCCTTTGCCATCTACATTTCTATCTCAGATGCAGACGGTTTCCTTCATCTCTCCCTGCCCAATTTGTTCTCACTGTTTCCTCCTCCGGCTGTCTGGGTCTCTGCCCTGTTGGTAGGCTTTATTAATGAAGAGTCCAGAGAGAAGAATGAAGAAGAACAAAGTGTCTTTAATTGATAAATATATTACCCTCAAATATAAATATGCCCATAAATAAAGTCATTTGACTCTAGCACCAAGATACTCATATAAAGTGGAACCAGACAGAAGTCCCTCTGAAGGAAGTGGTAAACACAGCATGATGAGAATCTAAAAAATAAAAAAATCTCCCATTTTGCTGGACGTGCCAGGGCGCATTGGCATGTACAAACACACACATATCACTCAGCAGTCTAATTTTTGCAGGGTGCATGTTCAGCTGATTGAGTTCTTGCGAGTTTGTAGCTCGTCTCCCACCAGCTCAGTGGCAGACACAACGAGTTTCTGCTTCCTCATAATCCTGCTGAAGGGGAAGACGTCGCTGGTGAGGCGGCTGACGATGCACGGCATCTCCTTCTTACCTGCCAGCACTCTGCCTTTAGCCTGGAAGTGGTACGCAACGCGATGATTGAGGCGTGTGAGAAGACGCGTCAGCTCCAACTCACCACCTCCACCTTTACCTCTATTCTGTTCCTCCTGCTCTTCCAGCAGCTCACAGAAGCTCTGCAGGAAGAACGAACCCAGAGGGTGCATGTAGGCAACGTACCCTGTGATACATACACACACACACACATAAATACACACAGCAGGTAAGAGCTTTCAGTGGATAATAAATTTAAGAGTGCAACAGTGTGTGATGAGAATACTCGATACTAAACTTTAAAAATAAATAAATAAAAGGCACAAAACGTGTGTGTCGGTCTCAAAAGGTTGAAGTTTTCAAAGGGTGGGAGGGCCAAATCCTAAACTCTGAAACTTGGATACTAATTTTGAAACTCAGATCTTAAACTTAAAGTTGAAATTGGGATACTAAACTTGCAACACACTAAACTAGGAACCCTGGATAGTAAACCCTGAAGATATAGGGTTCTCAGTTTAGTATCCACGTTCCAAGTTCAGTCCTCTAACACTACTAAACTAAACTCCTAAACTCAGAACTGGGTTACTAAACATGGAAGTTGAGATCATGAACCTGAACCCATATCCCAGAGTGACTGTTATAATGAATCTTGTTATAAATCCCAAAGAAAAACTGTAAAATTATTTAAAACCCACTGAGTCCTGGAATGCTCCAAAAGGCTATCAAAATCTATCATTAGTAACAGCAGTGTTTATAATTGTTGTACGAATGATCTCCAAATTATGTTTGGGCATGTGTGTGTGTGTGTGTTGTTACCTGGAGCCGTGGCGTACATGACCACAGTGTCGGCTGGGATGGAGAAATGCTCAGACAGACCAGATGCTTCATCAGCTGAGCTCAGACTATCTGTCTCAACTCCATCATCAAAATCACTTCCTCTGCATGCCTGAACACACACACACACACACCTAAATCACTCACTGCTATCAAATGATCTTTCATCTGTAAATGCTGTTAGTGTGAATATCTCTCCTCTCATTTCTGTCGTGCTTCACAGTTGGAATGTTACAGAGTTGAGCCGAGTTCAGATGAAGTGTGTAAGAGTGTGTAGGATGTGGGAGATGTTTCACCTGGATGAGGAAGAGTTTGGTTTTTCCGGCCATGTTAGATCCTCCAAAGTAGCTGTAGATCTTTGCAAGCTGGACGGGAACGCCGTCTGAGCCGAACACCACGCCCTGCTCTCCGTGACTTGAAATGATGCCCACAAATGTGCTTTTTACAGCCTGCTCGCTTTCTGCACAGCACAAACACACACACTCGTCAGCTTCAGCAAACCAGCGCCCTGCCGTTGGGTGTGTGTACACTATAGATGAGATGAGTCGGAATGAGTTCACTTCAACAGCTCAGCCCCTGTCATCATGAGGAACATCAACCAGCTCCAAATCACACCGCCCCAAAAACAAACACCAACACACTCATGCACACACAGCACCAGCCCACAAGCCAGTTTAGTATGAGAACATGTCCTACACACACACAAGTATTGCGCAGTACCACATAAAGTCATTTACAGGAACCAAAGTCCCAGTTTGTCTAAGGCAGCATCACGAGCCGCATGACGTAACTTTCACACACTGAGATTAGGGTGTGTTATAACACACACACACAACACATTTTATTTATATTTCCATTTACAGAATTCAGCAGATGCTCTTATTTACATTTACAGCATTTAGCAGACGCTCTTATCCAGAGCAACTTATATTTCAGGGTTTCCGCAACTTAGGGTTAAGGGTCTTGCTCAGGAACCCAATGTTGGTAACGTCCTACCACTAGGCCACCAACACCAACATTCACAGCTCCTCTCATTCTGTATTTACAGGAAGAGCCTCCCTGCAGCAACTCTGAGTTAAGGGCCTCGCTCAGCGGCACAACGCTAGTTCCTGAGATTTGAAGCCACAATTTAAAATTTACATACAACTTTATAATCAACACAGAGTTTCAGTCATTTAGACCAGTGTGTCTTGAGAGTAAAGTTATTATTCAGCTTTTTAGTAATATTTTTATTTTCTATGTAGCCTCTTCAGAAAATCACCCCAATTATACAGACGATGTGTTTTCATATCGAGCTGCTCACCTCATCTGGGAAACAAGATTTTTCATATACACAGAGAAAAAAGAATAATTTATATGGGTTGGTGCTGGTCTTATCCAGAGGTGGGCAAAGTAGCTAACTTCATTACTTCAGTGAAAGTACAGATACCACTAGTCAAATGTTACTCTAATACAAGTGAAAGTCGTACAGTAAGATTTTTAAGGTAAAATACTGAAGTACTTGTTTTTAAAAATACTTAAGTATTAAAAGTACATCTTCTTTCACCACATTGTTGCATTATCACCACAACACTTGTAATCCCTACTGCCTCTGACTAACTTGTAGAAGCTGTAGAATAAGGAACTGGTAGAATGTTACAGAATGAAACACAACCTGAACTGATAAAGAAAACCAGTGGCATTAGTTCATTTTATTAATTGATTGTAAGACTACACACCCCCACTAACAGCACGGTAGTGTTCTGACACAGCTGTTATGGCAAGCCAGATATCCAAAGTAGCATACATCCTAGTCAAAATGACATTCTTCCTAGTCAAAATGTTTTTTTCAGATATCCTCAGTCACATTCTTACTAGTACAAACTGAATTTTAAGATATACAACATTAGCTTTGTACTAAGAGGAACCAACTTAAATATATTCAAAAACCTTTGAATAAACTTTATAAACAGAGAATTATGACTAGTAATAATCATTGAAGATATCCAACAAAAATTTCTCAGTAAGAAAATGATTTCCAGATATCTGTAATGTTGATTGTAGATAGGAAGATCGCATTTTGGATATCTGAAAGTGAAACCACTAGACATGAATGGGGAAAGTGACGCTATTTGTACTAGGAAGAATTTGTATTTGTATATCTGGCTATTTGATTGTATCAGTAGGGAATATTGAATCAGTTGCTCGACATTCATGTAATGTCTATTTTGGATCAAAGAACTGAATTACGGACATTCGACGACATATCCAGTCAGGTTATTAAATGTTAAAACGACTTTACATATAGAAGCTTCCGGCAGTAAGAAATTAGATACATATACTGTATGTAATAACATCACATTCCAAATCTGTTTAAACCCAGTAGCCTCTACACTTAGGCCATGACTTTCCA
>JAVGVS010000522.1:130000-187500 GCA_032718565.1 Distichodus sexfasciatus | reverse complement strand
TGCTTGTTAATTATTATAATAAAAGAATAAATCAAGATTATTTATGATATTCAAGTATCTTATAATCAAACTGTTTCAAAGCGAGCAGAGGCTTTGAGTAGAGTTTTTACTGCAGTGCGACTGTAATGTTCCACCTTATACTTGAGCCATAAAAGTCAATGTGTGTAAATACTAATTTAATCATCTACTTTACATTTACATTACACCACCATTATATTTACATTTGCATTACATTGTTGACTTTACATTACATTTAGTATATTATGAAATTAGTCATACTTAAATCTTTTTCTCATGCTTATACATTTAAGTCATATTACTTCACATTTCTTTTTATTTTATATTTCAAGACACATCTGATTAATAGGTCAGAAATATATTTGGTACTGATATCACGAATGACAACTCTAACTGCACTTGACTATGTTATAAAACCCTATGCAGGCAAACTTCAAGAGTATATTAGGATGGTTTCTTGCAATGCCTCTTTTAATTGTCGGAATTACCAGGTATAGGCTTTAAATTTGTGCAGATTTAGGATCCGAATTGCACTGGGGCTGATTTGCAATGAGGCCCTTTCACAGGAGATACATTTAAAGAAAATTTAGAAACCCTGTTTTCAGCATTTACACTGGATCACAGCTACTAATTCTACACAGAGTATGAGTTTCGTTCTGCTGTATTGACCTCCTGTTGAGTGAAATGTTGATATCTACAGACCTGAGCAGGAACACAGGCAGCAAAAGATAATGGACAAGTGTCCAAAACTACTGTGCTTTTTAATGAGAAAAATAAGTGGTGAAAGTGAGCTATGTCCTGATCACTCATGGAGGTTGCACTGACATTTACTATTATATTTCTTTTTTTGCCTGGCCGGTGAGTGATTATGGCTAAAACATAGAGACTTGGATATTTCAAGATTAAGACAACAAACTTTATTAATCTTGATACGTCTGAGTGTTGACCAGGCTGATATTTCACTTTGTATTGAAATAAAAACAAAGATGGCTTAATTTCTTTTATGACTTTGATACATGAAGTGATTGTGCTCATCAGCATATGATACAGTCTTGTGTCTTAAGTCTTAACCTGACTTCAGTCTTACCATTTTGACTAGACAGACTGTTCCTGAAGAAATTATGAGATTGCAATGTTGTCTGTTGAAATACGTAGAAAGCATAGAATGAGTATGAGAGGAGAATAATTGATTATACCAATGATTATGTATTGAATACTGTGTAACCATTGCTGTTGAGTTAATGGTGGCGCCCCTTTGTAGTCAAGATAGGAACAACAACATTATCTGTGGGAGTTGCAGGTCACCTCGGAAAAGAAGCAAAACCCTCAGGGTCAGCAGCCGAGCCACTTGAAAAGAAATGTAATCGCATATTCTTCCTCTATGAGCGGAAAATTTTAAGCCTTGAATGCTGTCTCTACAGGAAAAAGGGTGCAAAACCTTAGAGTGACACAAAGTGGAAAGAAAATGTGATTCTATAAGAACGGGTTGCATTATTATAGAACACACACAGAGGCAAGATAAGGAGACAAAAGGCAGCAAAAGGAGAAATGATAAAGGATATCGTCAATTAGTAATAGCATGCTCTCTAACGGACGCTGAACGGCTTTAGCGGCTTTTTTCTTACTATTCTTTGAGCAGTGGTGAAATTAGAAAAGAGGGCTGCAGTTAGCCTACTGACAAGAAATGCAGTAACACACATTACAAGCCACATCTCTATGACACAAACAGACTTTAAAGGATAAAAAGAGAGGAGAAGAAGGGGTAGAAGATGCAACAGTGGAGATATAAACAAATTACTACTACTATTTGTAAGCCTCTCATTTTATTGATATTTGTCCTTGATTACAAATTAAAATAAATAATTTAGTGAGATTCTTTCTTTGTAAAATATGACTTTACAACAAATAAATACATACTGTACTAAAATCACATACATATTTATTCAAAAATCTAAATAAAGAGCTTTTCAAAAAGTCATTAGAACTTGAAATAGTTTTGAGAAGTAGTTTTCTTAAGCAGGACATGATGACAGCTGTTCCCACCTGTTTAACATAACTGAAACTCATGTTAGTTCCTCCTACCAGTCCCCAACCTGCTGTTTAACACTGCTAAAGTTATATGTTCATTTATGCTGATATGTCACCCACCTCCCTTAAACAACTGTATGTGTATTTGTTCATTTTGCAACACACACTGCACTTTACATAAATAGTTACATGTACGTGATAAGAGCCAAGCATACCAGAACGGCATGTGTACAGTTACTTTCTATATTATTCTTAAAAAGCACGCTACTTTTGTTGTCTATGCACTAACTTCTGACTTTTCTCTGGCAGGGTTTGTTAAGGTGTGTAATTGAGCTGGATGACGTTGTTGATTTAGGTCTAGCTTAACCAATTGAAGAATAGTTATGGACTACTAAGCACTGTTGTATGTCATTTTGAAATAAAGAGACCATAACTGTTGTAAATGTACATAGAATATAAATATAATTTTAAGAATATTTCTTCAGGAAATTACTTTGTCAGATTCTGAACCAATGACCTCTCTGACTGGGCAAACCCCAACTGTTACACTACCAACCTCTTTCTTATTACAAAATGTAAAGAGCGTTTGTACTTCAGTATAGGTGTCAGAAGTCAGTACCCGCTCCTCTCCAGCACCGGTGAGATCTGCGCCCGGCTGGAGTTGGAGTCTCGCTGCAGAACCCGGACCCGGTCACCAGGTGGCGCAGTGACCGCACTGGGCACGTGGCTAAGGCGGCGTCCGTTCCGGTAAACCAGAGTACCGTGGTAAAAAAGCAAAACGGACCGTCTTTACACCAACAAACCCCGGCATCCAACCGACGAGACAGGCGCGACACGACAGTTGGTGGATTTATGGTTCACCAAACGGACACACCTGAGAGCTGCTCGGTAATGTCATCCCGTTACATGTTTAACTTTTCTCTCTTTACGGTACGCGCGCTGTCATCACGACTTTACTGTGTGACTAACCGAGCTGCTGTATCAACATTATTCTCGCTAAATAACTGCGTCAGAAAATATGCGGTGAAAGTGGTTCAGATCTGAACTGATTCGAGTGTAAGATTCGAGACAGCGCTCGTGCCGGTGCCCGAGAGAACTGGCTGCAGACCGCTCTGTTTGAACCGAGCTTCCTGATCCACAGGAGATTCATGGAGTCGACTCGAGGTCTGAACAGCGCGAATCGGTTTCGTTTTCGAGCCCGGCGAGGATCGGTGCAACACGAGCCGGTAACGATGACCGATCAACATCGAGTTAATGATCAAGCCGCCCACAGCATCGGTACAACTTGACAACACTGATCACGCATCTTACATATGATGATGGCCCTTTATAGTGGGGCAGTTGATAGTGTAACTGGAGTTGGTCCGTGATGATAAGTACATAATACCACTGAGGGCCTGGCGAAAGGTATGTTGGGTAAGTTCCTTCCAACATGTACTAGATTATAGATGCCTAGTTAGTGTTATTTCAGAGTAATTAATTCCATTCCAGTATTACTGTCTCTGAAGTGTATTGTGTTACACGACTCCTGCATTACTGTTGAGTTACTTTCAGCAGAATAAGTTGGGCAGACACGGTAAAGTAAAATGTATTTTATCAGAAAGCTGATTCTACATCAGTGGAGGGTGATGTTGCAGCGCCATGACTGAGACGACACCTGTAGGAAAATAACTTTACTCACAACATTTTAGTCTTCAGACAAAAGCTTCCCTGCAGGCCAGATTTTACTATCAGAACAAAAACAGCAATTAAAAATAAGTAGTTGAACGTGGTGTTGTAACGCATAAAGCATTGAAATATCTAATGATTATAATATTACTGAAAATTATACAGCGAAACTAAAAGTAATATATTACTGTAATTGTGTTACTGCTCATGACTAAGGTACCTGCCAAAAGGCTACCCACCGCACCTTCACAGATGGGTCAAATGCCAAATTTACATTTGCTTCTGGTGCACTGTGTGTTGTGCTGTGTTCACAATGACAATAACCACTCACTGTCACTTTCACTGGCCTCGGGACAAGACCCTAGAGTCTTATCCAGGTACTTTGGATTAGAGTCTCATATGAACAATAAATGTCAATGCTAATCAGAGGCAGAGTGCGGGACCCAAACAGGGGGTTGTGGGGCTGCAGGTGTGTGTGTGTTTCTGCTCTGGCTTCAGGAGTGGCTGCTGCTCAGTAAGAAGACATCAATGCGTTAATGGAGTGTATCTGTGCCGTGGTATGTTAATGGAGAGTGCGTGTGTGTTAATGGAGTGGGTGTGTTAAGTGGCTGTAGAGGCACATCTGCTTAGAGCTCCAGCAGGGTGTGTGTGGTTACTTAGTCCACCAAAGAGAAGTCTACGAAACAAAGCTAACATCAAAGGACGATAGTGTTTATCTTCTGTGTGACTGTAGGTTGCTGTGCGGTCCACATGCTGTGAGGAGAGTAATGAATTGTCCTGCTGCTGTCAACGTCATGCCCCCAAAAAGAAAAGTGCCATACCTGACAGGTGAGCTCTCCTGTTCAGAATCTTAAATGCATATTTCTATTCATCTGTTGTTTTATATAAATGTGTGTGTGTGTGTGTGTTTGTAGGTGGACTGACTACAGTGCAGTGGGAAAGCGAATCCTCGAACTCACATGATCGCCTCGAAGGTTCCTAGCTATAGTAGGATCTGTGCAGGCAGTCTTTAACATTAGCCGTAGCATCTGCATCTGAATTAATGACTCTATACTGACAAAATAAGGCATGACAACCCCAATGTTTGGCCCAAAAAAGGGAATGAAATTTTTGACCTGAAAAAGGAGGTAATAGAGGGGCTGTTGGTTTAAGCAATACGCAGAAATTTAAGACCTGAATGGTGTCAAACAAAAACGTGAAAAAGAAAGAACCAGACAAGTCCAACCCTAACTGTAAAAGACTGTTAATAGAAGTTTCATGATTTTCAGTCTACCCAGCTAAACTGGCTGACTTTACACCTTGGACCCACAAGAAGCTCTGAAAATGAGGAAGCAGGAATAGCTATGGTCTCAATTAATAATTTGTTTTTAAGTTAAGAAATAACTTTTTATATTTTACCTGCAAGTGGAATAAAATGAAAAAAAAGAAAAAAAAACGCGGGATTCTAACAATCTTAACAAAATAAGAGTCCTGAAGGAAGCATGAGCAGTTTAGATGTTCTGAAAGGTCCGTCCCAAAAAGCGATGAATGGCGCCTTACGCGCTATTTTCCGCCCTGTCTCGGTGATTATTAGTAGTAAGGTAGACTGACAGCAGCAGTAGGAGTAGGTGAGTAGAACAGCAGCGTGTTAATCAGGGGGAGAGTGTGCGTGTAGAAGTGTGTGTGTGTGTGTTTGCGCAGTTGCACTAGTCGTTGTGTTCGGTGTAAAAACCAGCAGAAATTCAACATTTTATTTTACTGTCAACACTATTGTAACTAATTAAAGGATGACTTGTGTTATGAAGCATTGCTGTCTCTCCTGCAGTCACTGAGGAATCTGCTGAAGCAGTCGGATGTTCGGGCCACTGGACCTGCTCAACGCATGCAGGTTGAGGTCAGGAGTTTTATCATCATCGACCTTACCTTCACCACACACACGCCATTACAAACCCAGGCAATAGTTCTGGGCACATACACACCACCTCCCAGACCAAACAGTTACTCAGTAGTGTTTTTATGTGACACAGCACAATAATTGTAAGTAGATTACATAAGATCACACTGATGAGAGTTGTTACGGTCATTGGCCCCAACGCCGCTGGGTAATTTCAATGCTGATGTTTGGCAGGACTCATGACCCCTGCATTATTTAAAGATATTCACTGTAGGACATGAAGTTCCTAATGATGCTACGATACTAGCTTATAAAAAGGCGGTGAGAAGATTCCTCGTGGATAATTTCAACAACGTGAGCTTTATATATGCACAGAAACATAGAACGCCTTCACAGTTATATGGACATTGGGACGCCCAGTTAAAGCGGATGATGGACAGATAAACAGAACGCCGGTCAACATCAATGCATCAGTTCAGTGATCAGTAAACCCCCAAAATCATTACAACTATTAATCAGACATCAAATATATTATAACATCACTTTATTTAACAGGATCTCTGATATTATTTTTTACACCCCTAACCCTTAACTTCAAGTCACCTGAACACTGTACCCATAAGGACATAGGAAATGACTCCTGGACAGAGCGTTGTTAAATGTCTTCACTGTAGAAGATGTGTTGAATGTGAAGTGTGGATGAATGAGGATGTGGGTCTGTCTTGTGGTTTTGGTTTCAATTGGAATGTTTTGTGTGCAGACAAGCTCATTGGAGTTCACTGCACACATG
Source organism: Distichodus sexfasciatus (assembly GCA_032718565.1). NCBI lineage: Eukaryota > Metazoa > Chordata > Actinopteri > Characiformes > Distichodontidae > Distichodus > Distichodus sexfasciatus. Next base: position 181,123 of record JAVGVS010000522.1, on the reverse strand, counting down.
GTTTAAACTGGACCGCTGCTACCTGGTGTGCAGGTAGGTGAGCATGCGATTCTAGGTTTGAAGTCTCCCCTTTAGATTCTGGATTTCTTGCCTCCTTGTTTCACCCGCATTTTCCTTGCCCCAGTATTTACAGACGTTGACAATGCTGAAACCCGTAATAGCCAGTAGAGCGTAAGCCGCACCTCTCTTAAATTCAGCTCAGTATACCAGGTCAGAATGACTGAAGCTGGTGTTTTGTGCTGCAGTGTTTAACTCATCTCGTGGTCATGGTATCGAGCGACAGAACTACCTGGACGACCTGCTGTCCGGCTCCAAGCGCAGGTGAGACCCCGCCTTTTATTCCACAACACATTTGTCAGTTTGCAGAACAGGAGGCTGAAAGCTGCTGCTCTTCCTGCAGCAACGCCGGATGGAGGAACCCACCAGAGCTAGTCTAGGGTGGAGCTGCTTTAGAATCTCTCAAACCGCCGTTCATGGAGAGGCCACACACATATCCTCCTTATGCCATGATGGAGGCGGGACAGGACCACCGACAGCTCCGCCCGCACTTCCAGTAAGTCTATATTATTTGAGTAAGTCTTTGTAAACTGTGCATGGGCAAAATTCTGTTTCAAACCCAATTCACACATTTTCAAAGTAAGAGTGATATCTACCAGTTTTATTTGATTTGTTCTTGATCATAACAGAATGTATAAATGCTGAAGAGCACTCTTTCATTTTATTGCCTGCATGTTTGTGCAAAACTTTAGTTTGTTTGATTTTCTTTAATTATACAGTTGCACACAATTCTACTGTTATATGTTGGATGGCTGTTTCAATAGATTTGAGTGACAACTATATTAATGTACTTGCTTGAAGATTGATCTTTATAGCAGATGTTACAGCCTTCTATGTTTCAGGTGGTTCTCCCTGGTCCCTGTTCTAGAAGGTTTTCCCAAATGATGTGTGTGTTACAGACTTTTATATAAACACCTTCACAGGTGTGAGCAGCATGTGGTTGTTTGGCCAGCTGTAGGCAGCAGCTCAGGCTTTGAGGTGCCCCTTGTATTTACAGAGGTTTCACTGTTCATTTGTTGTTAAAATCTCAAATACAGCTGTAGAACTGAAGAAGCATAGTAAGCTAATGTTTTGCACAAACAGCCATGCAATGACATGTAGAGATGCTTAAAATAAATCTAAGAGGCATACGGAGAGTATCTTGGTAATTGAGGCCGTCTGTGTGTTTCTTTGCCTCAGTGTTCTGCACTGAGAGAGGGATGCCCCAGCCTATGGGTTTTGGCCCCACTGGCCTGCTGCCCACACCCCCCATGCTGCCATTCTCACAGGCACACGTGTCCAGCAGGAGGGATGAGTGGGGCATGGGGGGGGGCACTCAGACCACACACCCACTCCACCCCACCAGCCCCACTCACACACCTGATCCCAGCAACACACCAAGGCACCACAATCAAGAAAAAACTCACACAGACGGGGGAAAGGGCAGAAGAACCACACCTGATATACACACACACACTCTCTCTCTCTCTCTCTCTCTCTCACTCATACACACTCAACTACACGCACACTCTCCTCACACACACACACACACACACACACACCTCTTCACTCTGGTTTTCTCCGTAATCCAGTCAGAGTTTGTGCCTCTAAGCTGTCACTCTGATATATAGAGAGTTTGTATGAAGTTTGCTGTTATGCGTAAGAAAGACAAAAGAAAAGCCTCTCTGCTGGATTTCCACAGACTGTTATGTTTCATCATTTTATTAGTCATCTTAAAATGTAGGCATTTAAAACAGCAACAGTGATTCATAGGCTGAACAGACTTTGTTAGACACTGCATCTCTGTATGATAGTTTTTATTCCTTATCAGACTACTTTATTGACCCTTTTTTTAGTTCTTTTGAGATGTAATTACAGTGTCAGCTAACGCAGTACCACAGTGCTTTACAGATTTATTTAATGGTAGAATGGGGAACCACAGTAAATGTCCATTGTATGCGAGTGTTTATGATATGCAAACTGAAATAAAGTGTCTGATAAATGTTATAAATATTAATACGTATCTCATATCGAGCATCTGAATAAACATGGTATCTAGACGGGTAGTCCATATTGAAGTTGTTTGATTGCTGTGTGCTAAAATATGTTTAAAGGGATATAATGGTGTAAAAAATAAAGAAAGAAATGATGGCTGTTTGTAGGTGTTTCTGCGGATTATCTGCTGAATGTTTTACTGTATACTGACCCCTTGTGGCCAAAATAAGGCTTGACAACCACAATGTTTGGCCCAAAAAAGGGAAGGGAATTTTTTGAAAAGGTAATGAGGAGCCAAGGATAGAATTTCCGAGTTTAAGTAAATAAGTCGAATTTAAGACCTGAATGGTAACAAATAAAATGGGGAAACAGCAACCAGACAGTCCTCAACCTTAACTGCAAAGACTGTTAATAGAAGTTTTGCTGATTTAGTTCACCCATAAACTGGTTGTTGACTACAATTTTGGACCCACAAAAGGCTTCTCCGAAACGTCGAGAAACACAATAGCCATGGTCTCATCAATAATCTGTTTTTTAAGTCACGAACAACTTCTTTACATTTTACCAAAAGTGGGAAAAAAAAGAAAAGAAGAGAAACAAAAATTGCTGGTTTCTAACAATCTTGTCAAAATAAGAGTCCTAAGGGCGTGTCAGTAGCAGGCTCAGAGAGTAAAAGTTCCGGCAGTGTGTCGTCCGTCCTGTGTGCTTGATGAATGGCGTCTTTGATGCGTTTATTCTTCTCTGTCCTGTCCTGCGATTATTAGTAGTGTTGCAGGACTGGCAGCGGCAGCAGTAGGTGAGGAGCAACAGCAGCGGTTAATCAGAGAGTGCGTGCTTGGTGCGCAATTGTCGCTATGTTCGGTGTAAACACCAGCAGAAATTCAGCTCTGTTACTCGGACAGAAACATTTTATTTTACTGTCAACACAAGGTGGAATGATTGTAACTAATTAAAGGATGACTGGTGTTATGAAGCCTGCATTTTCCTTGGTCAAACATGCTAAATAGCTAAAAATGTTTTTTTTTTAAACATTTTAAAAAGATTGTTTACCGTAAACATACGCACTAGCGTCGTTCACGAGACCACGCGCTGTTAGTACGCACGCCGCAATGCTTCTTAAACTTGTCTTTTATTAGAGTAACGTGTCAGATAAACAGTTGCACTGTTCAGTGTATGCTAAAAAAACTTTTAGGCAACATAAAATTACAAATCATTGCAGCAAAAAACAGAGGAAAGAACAAGGTAATATCTGAAAGATCTTTAAAATATTCAAAATTTCATTATATAGAGTGTAGTTTGCATATAAATCAAGCTCTTTAAAAAGCTTCAAAAGTTTTTTGTGGGTGAATTTTTTACTTATGAGTGTAGAATTTACTTAAAAAGGCAAAGGGGAAAAACAGTGTTCTCTACTCAGTACAAAGGGAGAAAGCGGTAACTTAAAATGTGAGTGAACGAAAGCTGAAAAACAGGATGTAATGTCTATGAAAGCGTTAATGTCCTTCCAGAAGGTTCGTTAGGAACTTACAAAATAAATATTTACAGTCTAAGAGGAATAAAGAGCAGGTAATACCGTTCTGGGTTAGGGCTAGTGAGTAAGTATGCAGTGTGTAGTACGCGCATTGTGACGCAGAAGGCGCGCACGCGGGGAAGTGACGCCAGCAGCGTCGTTACGTAGTTGTAGTCCAGAGTTCCGGTTAAGCGTTGCTTTGGTAACGCAGGGACGTAACTTCCGGCAGGAGCGGTGATGGTGAGTCGCGCGGTGTGCGTGGAGGAGAACGCGGAGAGAGAGAGCAGGAGCACGGGCAAGAAGGTCCTGGAGGAGAACCAGTATGTACAGGTACTAAACACACACACACACACACACACACTCACACACACTCACTCTCTCCTCACTGTCTCACCCCTCCGTCCTGTTGGTGAGTGGCCACATCCTGTTGCTTACACTCCACACACACACACACACACACACACACACACACACACACACACACACACACACACACACACACACTAAACCTGACTTAACGTGAGAGTCATGTCAAACACTTCTCTAATTTACCTCAGCTTAAACCAACCACTTAATCAGCGTTCAGGGTTATTACTATTTTGTTTAAGTTAGTTCACAAACAGTGTTGTGGAGTAACAGAATACATGTACCGGCGTTACGTATTCAGAATACAAAATATGAGTAAGTGTAATCCGTTACAGTTAGCGTTTAAATACATGATAATTAGAATACAGTTACTTTGTTGAAATAAATGGATTACACGGCGGTCTTTTCCTGATTCATATGTTAGTCTATCCCCTCTCTATCCCCTCTCTCATTTTGGTAATTCCACGCATTGCCAGAAACCCAAACAAAACCCGCAATAAGAGGCTCTGCTAATGTCAGTGTCCTGTTAATGTTGGTGGCGTCAGTTACACAATGGACCCGGAGCCAGCACAACAGAGCCAGCAGTGCCCGGGCAGGAATGCATTTCTTACTCGCAAATTTCCTCTTTCCTCCTCTACCTGCAGTAAATATATTGTCTGTTCAGGGAGATTTGAGCTTAACAGCCAATTGGTAGAGAAAAACAAAGAAGAATGTGCAGGATGTGATTGCTACATTCATGTAGTTGTAAAAAGCATGACAATATATGAAGTAATCCAAAGTATTCAGAATACGGTACTCACATTGAGTAACTTCACGGAATACGTTACAAACTACATTTTGGGGCATGTATTCTGTAATCTGTAGTGGAATACATTTTAAAAGTAACCTTCCCAACACTGTTCACAAACAGCTGGTTGGTGAGCGGTAGGGAGAGTTGACATGAGTGTTATATTAAACAGGTGGGAAACTTATTTGAATTATCCCAGCTTTAACTACTTGGCATATTTACAGTACAAACCTCGTCAGTTAACTATGAGGAGAAAAAACAACAAAAATACCTCAAACAAAATAATCCTCAGTTAATCATAATCAAGGTAAAATGTTCTGTTAATCATGATATCGATTTGTGGTTATATCAAATATATCATATACGTTATTCTGAATTATTTAACAGCATGTTTATTTAAAATAAATATATACCACAACAAGCAAGAACTCATTCACATATTGAGTTTATGAGGACGGGGATTAACCACTGTAGAAACAAACTTGTGAACAATATATGAGTTCCATGTAGATGTTTCTTGGGAACTTTATCAAAAATAAATTGAAATGTTAACAAATTTAAATAGGTGAGGTTGACTCTTAACCAGAATTATCTGTTGTAACTGCTCACTATGAGACGTGCAGTAAAGTTGATACTGCTGCTTGTTGATGGAACAGAGTCTGGAGAAGATCATCCAGAGGGACTTCTTCCCCGACGTGTCCAAGCTGCAGGCGCAAAAGGACTACCTGGAGGCGGAGGAGAGCGGCGATCTGGAGCGCATGAGGGAGATCGCCATCAAGTATGGCACCGCCATGGCCAAGTACACACCTCGCACATACGTGCCCTGTGAGTGGACACACACATGCTGACACTGCTCGCTCCAGCTCTCTGCTGCTGCATGGTGATGTTGCTGGTTTTCATCATATTTGTCTCCTCTCAGATGTGACTCCATGTGCGTTTGAGACGCCGGACGCTCGGCCCACTTCACCCAGCAGCTCACAGGGCAAAAGCAGAACCACAGCCGAGGGTGAGAGTCACACCACTGGATTATGGGTTGGGGCTCAGTTACAGCACAAACCTCGTCAGTGAACTATGAGGACATAATACCCCAAAACCTTATTCATTGTAATCAAACTAAAATGATAATTAATTGTGCTGCTGCTTTGAGGTCAGATCTCCCGACTGTAGACTGGCTGCTTCAGAAATGTTCATCTTCTGCTTTTATTAGTTTGTGTGACAGCAATGACTGTGTGTAAATCTGAAAGCACTGTTGTATCCCTGTATTCTGCAGTGTGATCCTCTGGGAAAACTTCAGTGTGCTGCATTTACTAAATAAAATATCTAACGCTAAATTATAAATACATAAAGCCAACAAGAATGTGAAATTCTATATGGTCTCTGATACAAACACACCTTCACATTATGTTGTAGAGAAAGAAGTGCAGCGTGAGGCCAGTTCACTTCAGTTGAACAATGTTAAAAGATCTGTATGTGATGTTGCAGGAGGTAAAGATGGCGTCAAGGAGGAGGAGAAGGAACTCCCGTCTTTGGATCGTTTTCTTTCCAAAAACACCAGCGAGGACAACGCATCGTTCGAGCAGATAATGGAGCTGGCCGAGGACAAAGAGAAGCTGAGGAACGCCTGGCTTTACGAGGCTGAGGAGGAATACAAACAGGTGTGTGCTCTTACTGCACTGGGGTTTAGTTTGTGTCAGTGTTTTTATGGATGACGGTTGCGTTCCGCGCCCTGAATCACGTCTGTACCGGTGTGTTTTGTTTCGTCAGCGTCGTGAGCAGAACCTGGCCCTGCCCTCATCACAGCAGCAGGCTCTGGAGTGCACCAAGGCCGGAGTGGAGAGCTGGGAGTACAAAGCCAAAAACGCACTCATGTACTACCCTGAAGGTAAAACACCACTCACCAGCACATTTCACTCATCCACTCACCATCCTCTCACACACACGTCATGTATAAGAGAGTGAGTGGTTGTGATTTTAGCTGAATTATAGAGTGATTTTTTTTGTCATTGTGAGCACAGCACACACTGCACCACAACCACATGTGAGCTCTGCATTGGACCCATCCATGAAGGAGCAGTGGGCAGTTGACTTGCCGGACATGGGGAGCACAGTTGGCACAGTGATTGGAGGGTTGCCGGGTCAAGTCCTAGATTGGCAAAGGTAGCACTGAGGTTCTTATCGGCTGCCCGCTGCTCCTTCACCGATGGATCAAATGCAGAGATTACATGTGGTTGTGGTGCAGTGTGTGCTGTGCTGTGTTCACAATGACAAATTATCACTCTATAATTCAGCTAAAATTTCAGGAGTTCACACACTTTGCATTTGCCTCTGTCCCTTGTGTCAGGCGTGAAGGACGACAGTGTGTTTAAGAAACCTCGTGAGGTGATGTATAAGAACACGCGCTTCGACGTCGACCCTTTCTGCAAAGCTCTGAACAAGTCCCAAATCCAGCAAGCTGCAGCTCTAAACGCCCAGGTAAGCCTGCTCTCTCTCCCACACACACAGCTCTCTGCACACCTCACACTCATTTTGCTGTGCTGTGTTCAGTTCAAGCTGGGTAAAGTGGGTCCTGATGGGAAGGAGCTGCTGCCTCACGAGTCTCCCAAAGTCAGTGGCTACAGCTTTGAGGGCGCGCCGTCTCCTGCTCCAGGTCAGACTTCACCTCACTTACACTGCCGTGTTGGAGTTCTGAGCAATATCACCACACATCACTATCACCATCAACTCAGCATTTTTACCTACATTACCATTGAAAAATGATCCGTTGTGGTGGACGCAGGTGTGTCCGAGTCACCACTGATGACGTGGGGTGAGATTGAGAGCACGCCCTTCCGACTGGACGGATCAGACACGCCACTCATCGAGAGGAGCCACGGACCCGCCTTCAAGGTACTGAAATACTCACCTGCTCACTGCAGCTCACCCACCTACACCTCCTCACACTCCTGCTTTAACCTGGGCTAAGAACACTCACCTCTGGACCAAGAGGTCATGGGTTTGAATCCTACCTCCAGCACTACCACGCCTGGTCCCTGAGCAAGACCCTTAACCCCAAGTTGCTGCAGGAAGAGTGTCTCTGAAATTAGCAAGATGGAACTTGCTGTGCAGAAGAGCCACTGATAAATGCTGTAAATGTAAATGCTACGACACTTGCTAAGACTAGTCTGCATTCTGCTGGCAGGTATATCCCTGTCCTCAAAAACTGAAAGCTTGTGCCAGCTGTTCAGTAGTTCATCAGGGTAGATGGTGGTGTAATGGTTAGGGTGTTCGCCCTGTGATCAGAAGGTCGCTGGGTTAAATTCCGGACCGGTAAAGGTGCCACTGGAGTACTCATGATCAAGGAAGGTACAAGCACTGCTCCCCCAGGCGATACCCATGTTAGCTGCCCGCTGCGCCTTCTCGGATGGATTAAATGCAGAGGTTACGTTTGGTTGTGACATGACAATGACAATCACTCATTTTCACTCAAGTATCATAGGTAAACCCTGTCTGCAGGACCAGAAATGTCATTATAAACCTGGTGGAGCAGCAGAATTTAAAAGAGAAACTGATTATCAGAAAGTCTTTAGAAGACTTGGTGAATGAGGTGCAGTGTGTTCAGTGTAATAAGATGATCATTTGAATGCTGAGTGTGTGTATGTGGCAGTGCGGGATGAAGCATCGCCGCTCGGCCTCATCAACGCCGTCTTTGTCAGGCAGAGCCGTTGCTTCAGTAAGAGAGAGGAGATATGCTGTGCTGAATCTAAATGCTGCAGCTCTAACCACAGAGTTCTGCTTCTTCTCTGTGTAGATCCCGGAGCCGGGCAGGAGAGAGAGACTCGGCCTGAAGATGGCCAACGAAGCTGCAGCCAAAAACAGAGCGAAAAAACAAGAAGCTTTACGCAAAGTTACAGAAAACCTGGCAAGGTACGAGCTCCATTCCAGCCATAACATTCATCTGTTCCAGAGATTTTACGTTTGAAATTACAACTTGTGTTGTTGCTGTTCATATTAAGGGAGTTTAGGATCTGCTGAATAAGGGATTGCAAATGTGAATTACGCAGCACCAGTGATTGTTAGGGTTATAACGATACATTAAACTACATTAATACATCATTTCAGTGTTTAACAAGCATATAGCCCATAGCAACATGATGTTTTTATTAAAGGATAAGAATTATTTTCATGTAAATGTCTAGTTGAGCTCAGGGAGAAAGATGCCAAATGATATTTGAGTTGCTTGTTGTGATGTGATATGAATAGAAGTGATGGTGTTAAATCAGCACATGATATTGTCTCATATCGATTGCTGGTTCCTGAGCTGAATGGACATCATATCGTAGCAGAATTGTGATATCAGCAGACCTTGAATTGTCTGTGGAATATATGATATTGTATTATGATAACCTGTGATTTCCACTCCTAGTGACTGTCGGGTCTCTAACGTGTCTCATAATGAAAATACTTTGCAGTCTGACTCCAAAAGGCCTGAGTCCGGCAGCGTTGTCCCCGGCCCTACAGAGACTGGTCAACAGATCATCCAGTAAGTACACAGACAAGGCTCTGAGGGCCAGCTACACGCCGTCCCCCTTGCACAGGAGCGCCGGCCCCAAAACACCGGTCCCGGGTCGAGCCACGCCCTCACGCACCCCCACTCCCGCCAAAACCCGTACCCCGGCCTCCAGCGACCCGGCCTGCATTACCGACAACCTGCTGCAGCTGCCCAAGAGGAAACGAGCCTCGGACTTCTTCGGAGCCGACTGAGCGGACGAGGCAGCGGTCAGCTCGCTGGTACAACTTGGTGGAAAACAGACTGCAGCTTTATCACACTCTACTGCTGCTGCACAAACTAACTTTAAAGTGAACAAAATGAACAGACAGCCTGTGAAATGTGGAAACACTGCTCCACAGCCCAGCATCTGTAAGACTGTTACTGAGAGCTCAGAGCCCTAACTCACCAGCCAGAGAGTTTCTGAGTTGTGGAGCACAAACAGAAATTGTTCAAATCCTTTTTGTTGTTCAGAACTAGCCTACAGCACAAGACAAATAAACAGTTTAAAGCTCGTCTTTGGTTTGTTGTTCCTGCGAGCGAGTGGGGCCAGTGTTTGGGAAGCTACTTTAAATCGGCAGGTTTTCCAGCTCTGTGTTCCACTACAAGCTGCTGTTTTAATATAGTAGTTACTTTACTACAAACTACAGAGAAAAGTAGTAACTACATCCAAGCTGACACAGATTCATGCTTCCTTCATGGCCAGGGTGTACTCCATCAGGCAGCTGACAAGAGTGTTGTAATGCAATGAGTGTGTATCGCAAGGGCACAGTAGCCAATCAGATGCCACTTTTTCCAGTTCAGCACCAATCGGAATTAACACCTCGAACCTAAACATACTCATTTGTTGAGAGAATATTACTAGTATTTTTGTAAAGATGTAGTATTTGGCCATGCTACATTGCTATTTATAATAAAAAGTTACTCTTACTAGTAGCTTCACCACTGATAAGATATTGGAAAGAGTAGTTATTTTCCTGACATTGCAGTTAGCTTCTCATCACCGAGCGGGAGTGACCGGTGCGCTTGGCTCGGCTTGGCAGTGTCTGGGACGCAGTGCTTGGTGACGGTACATAATGAGTACCTCAGTGGTACCTATGCCGGTCCAGGATTCAAACTGGTGACACCCCATGCTGCAAGTTCCACAACATGTATTAAGCAGATTGTGGAAGTTCAACTCTTCTATCATCATCATCATCATCACGACACTGGAGTTGTCATAGAGCTCGGAACACAGCAGATAAAATAGGACTAAAAAGTATAACAAAGCATGTTATCTGCAGTAAATGTTCATATTCTGTACTTCCGATCATGATTAGTCTCAGTCTAAAGGTGTTTTCTGTAGGAGTGTCATGTTTAACCTGCTTCCCCAGCTGTGTCCACTCCTGATGATCCAGAGCTTTCTAAAGCCTGTGCTGTATAAGGTCATGTTCTTTATGCCACTGTTTATAATAATGTTGTTGTTTGAGTGCTGACTTCTGTAAGACCCTTTATCAGATATTCTGGTTCTGCGGGGATGACCGCAACGTCCAGTTTATGAAGCTGCTTAGCACTGCTGTCCAGCTGATGTTCCTCTGTCTCCATGCTGTCATAATGCAATGTCAGTGTTTCCTACATGTTGCACTGAGCACACTAAAGGCACAAGTTTCTTTGGGATCAGTAAAGTTGTTTTCTTTTGTATCTAAAACAAGCTTTTGGTCGTCAAACTTTTTTGATACTTTAAGTGAATTTAGTGTGTCATTATTTGTCATTGTGACACAGCACAACAGACCCACAGCCCCATGTGACCCATCTGTAAAGGGGCAGTGGGCAGCTTTTTGGCAGCGCTTGGGGATTGTACCTTGTTCAGTGGTATCTTGACCAGTGCAGGATTTTAACTGGCAACCTTCCAATCACGGGGCCAACTCCCTAACTGTTACCTTACCAACTGCCCCTTTACCTGGTGACGTGGGTCAATGATAATTTCATTTTGTATGTTTGTGAAGAATCTCGTGCTTTGGTGTTTCCCTCCTCTTCACCTTTGTGCTGCTGACTGAAGGCCATCAGGATGACCCTGATGAAGGACAGCGCAGATCAAACTCCACATCAGCAAACGCAGTTGTACTAAAACACTCGGGGGGTCGGTGTGCGCGCGCGCTGAGTTTAATCCTGAGGCCTCGTCCTAAATCCGCGCACTTCTGCCGTGGTTAGGGCGCGTCCCGTGCAGTAGGCGTGTTAGTGGGATTGGGACGCGGCCCGTGAGGGGGATTTGGGCGCCATCTTGTTGTGGTCAACGCTCGGTAGGAGAGTTGGGCTGAAGCGGCGTGTCGTCCCCGTTAAACACACCAGTACCGCTGAGCGTGTTAACGGAACCCGGAGCTCTACCCGATCCTCGAACCCGTCTCCAGCGCGCACACGGACGGACGGACGGAGGCAGGCAGGCGGGCGGGCGGTTCGGACTCGGCTCGGTTTCTCCGCTTGTGTTTTCTCCGCGGCGTCGCTGCTGCTATGAATGGAGGATAAATGTTGCGGAAGGCTGACCGCAGCTCGTTCGTCCTCCTGGCGCTCCTGTTCGCCCTCACCGGGACCGAGCCGCCGCGCGCAGGTGAGCTCCGAGGACGCGCTCGGACACGCGGCCGAACCTCAGCGCGCTCACGCCGCCACACGGAGCGGGCCTTCCACGGTGCGAGCGAGATTACGGCGACCAGGATTAACGAGTCCGGTGTGACGGTCGTGTCGCTGTCAGATAACGGGAGGAGATTGTTTGTGGCTGGCTCGCGTCGTGTTGGTGTGCGCTCGTGCCCGCGGGGGCCCCGGTGCGCGCTCCCGAGGCCTCTCTCCGCGTCCGCGCGCCTGTGTTTGTTTGTTTGTTTGTTTGTTTGTTTGTTGGTTGAACACAGTCCAGTTAATCTGGAGAGATGCGCGCGCGCGTGTTTTGCTTGTTTATTTGCTTCAGAAGCATATGTGTTATTGTGAAACATGAGTTATTGTAGCGCTGCAGGGAGCAGAGGCCAGCGAGAGTCCAGTAAATCTGAGGAGCTGAGTGGGGAGAGACGGAGACCAGCTGGTGTGTGTGTGTGTGTGTGTGTGTGTGTGTGTGTGTGTGTGTGTGTGTGTGTGTGAGAGAGAGAGAGGGAGAGAGATTTGTGCCACTTGAAGAGAAATGTAATCCCAGCCCTAACCCTAAATAACCCCAGTCCTGACTGTAGTGTCTGTAACACAGAGGAATATCTCGCATGAATCACCTGGCTGTGAAAGCGTACTGCCCTGTGGGGTGTGTGTGTGTTTATATTTAGACTGGTTAACAGTTGTTAGTGGAGTCTGCAGGTTGAGTCTGCATTCGTTTGCACACAAACACACACACATATAGTGATTTGTCACAGATACTGGGCAAATTAAAACAGAAATTGACAAGCAGGTCAAGTTAAAGAAATTCGAGAAATAAATAAATCTAAAATGCAAAAGTATATGATAAAATGTGTCCTGAAATAGACATGTATAGAGCAGGGGTGGGCAAACATTTTGGCTCAACAGCTGCTCCGGGAAGCATTTCAAATAAGGCTCTGTGCATGCATTTAGTGGAATCTACATGTATTGGAGAAAAATGGTAAAAATGAATGCTTACTGGAATGTAATTTGACAATGTTTGGCAGGTTGAATTAAATGTATATCCTGTGAGCTTTAGTTTGCCCACTCCTGCTGTAGACTGTACATGTGCATGTAAAGGAAGAACTATATGTCAAGTAGCGCGCCCCTTTGTTGAATAATCAATGTGAATGAGACGATACAGGAGACTGGGTTGACAAGAACGAGACGAGATGAGGTTTGTACACTGTAAAAAAAAAAAATACAAGTGCAGTGTATTCAGTGCATGAAGGATCCTGCTGAACACATCACACCCACAATCTCCACATAACACACAGCTCGTCTTCTTGTTGCTGCTTCTGCTGTCGTACTGGAAACGTGTGTTGCTGTTCACTAGATCAACTTCAACCAGATTACACACCACATGGCGCAACATCACAACCCACAATGCACCTAAGCTTAGCCATAATTGGTGAGTGAGTGATAAACAGATAGAGGTCGCACAAGGCAGTCGGTGTAGTTAAGAACAGTTAAACGTAGTGGTGTCGTACTGGTTAAGAATATATAAGAATCTTATAATGTGAGGTTAGACGCTCCTCCGGAGCCTCTCTCTTTCTACCATAATACTCCTGAAGTGTTTGCCTGATTTAAGCAGCTTAGACAGACAGGCGCTGGGGTGAGACGAGTCTCTGGTGATGCTGGATATAGCGCAGCGCTCCAACAACAAAAATCACACTCTAGTCAAATAATGTGCTGGTGTAGCTCTGCAGCTTCCACTCCTCCACCCACATCTCCCTGATGCCCTTATCAGTACTGCCTCCCTCTAGATATCATTCAGCACTCAGCAAAGATTGTGGGTTGGATCCCTGGGTGGGTTGAGGGGTCTTTCTGTGTGGAGTTTCTATCTCCCTGTGTTGGTGTGGGTTTTCTCCTGGAGCTCTGGTTTCCTTCCACAGTCCAATAGCGTGTGCTGTAGGTTGATTGGTGGTGTATGATAACGTATGAATGAGAGTGTGTGTGCCCTCATGTGCAAACTCCTGTGATGGACTCCACTCCCTGCAGCCCTGATAGGGATTAAGCGTTTAGATAATGAGGATTAAGTATTAATTAAACAGTGATGGTGATTTGAGGAGATGTCACCTGACCCTAGTTATTGCTGAGCTTATGTTAATAACGTGTTTGTGTTTGTCTCTGTCTCCGCAGGGCCGCAGTTGGCTCTGGCTGGACTGCTGACAGGTAAGAGAGAGTTGAAATAACGCGCACACACACCAGTAAAGTTGCTGCTGACCCCTGACCTGCAGAGTCCAGCGTGACCCCGAGCTGGCCGATTAGCCGCCTGATCCGCTCGTTAGCCGCCAGGCATCATGGGAGCTGCTGCTCTGGAGTACTCAGAGACTTCTCTTTAGACTTTTACACAAACTCACATGATGACGTGCTGATGCGCTACACACTTCATGCTGGACACAGTCCATGTGCCATTTCTTTGTTCCTATTTCACATTAAAACCAAAATGCCAATGTTTTGTTCAATATTCACTTTCAGAATCTACATGAAAAATAGTCTTTCTGATTTGCCGTTTTGCACTTTACAAAATGTAAATCTGAACACATCACTCATATTGCATTTAGCTTTTTTACTGGACAGCAGTGGTGTGACCCGGAAGTGACCGTTAGACGTGGACAATCAAAAAATATATAGTCCACTCTGTTTTCATGCTCGTGGGTTTGTTCCTGCCAGTAAAATGGTTTCTCTTCTTCATCGTGTGTGTGTGTAGCTACAGAGCCGTACTGTGGTCCCGGTCAGTTTGCGTGCCGCAGTGGCAATGTGCAGTGTATCCCGCTGGCCTGGCAGTGTGACGGCTGGAGTGCCTGCGAGGACAAGAGTGATGAGATGGACTGTCCCCGTATGTACACACGCATATGCATGGACACACATGCACCCAGAAGTTAATGCCGATGTGCTCTGATGTCGACTCTGTCCTGTTTCCACGGCAGCGATGAAGGAGGAGCGTTATCGCTATGGCAGCGGTTTGGAGCAGGTGGAGGACGTGATGGGTGTGGCTCAGCCTGTTCGCTTCAACAGTAAGACACACACCAGTGTTCATGTTAGAAGTGTGTTAGAGTGTGATCCCTTCTGACCCCATCCACTGCCCCTCCCTACAGAGAAGTGCCCGAGCGGCTGGCATCACTACGAGAAGACGGCCAGCTGCTACAAGGCGTACCTGCGCAGTGAGAACTACTGGCAGGCGGTGGAGACGTGTCAGCGCCTCAACGGCTCCCTCGCCACCTTCGGCACCAACGAGGAGCTGCAGTTCATCCTGCGCATCGAGCTCGACTTCGACGACAAAGTGTGTGAGCGCAAAGACCAGTGCAAGTGAGTGTGTGTCCTACAGGCTGTTTACATCACACACTGTGGGGGTGGGGTCAGTGTGGCGGGGGGGTCAGTGTGGCGGGGAGGGAGGTAGTGTGGAGGGGGGGTCAGTGTGGGGGCGGGGCGTATCATGCTTCTGTTTTCACAGTACATGGTTCTGGACCATGATGTTCACATCACAGTTTTTAAGTTCAGTTTCAGAACCTTTACACCACTACTGAACATGAGGACCATATGTTTGTCCACCCCACAAGCTCTTCATGTCCTGCAGGATACCTAAACATAATAACTGTGTGTGCGTGCGTTGCAGCTTCTGGGTGGGCTACCAGTACGTGATCACCAATCAGAGCCGCTCACTGCAGGGCCACTGGGAGGTGGCGTATAAAGGTTGGTGTTGAACTGCAGCTGTACACTGACACGAGCCAGAGCTGAGCGATACGGCCAACAGTATTATCATGACACATTTTTTCTGTATTGATCAGTCTGGATATTTATATAGCGTTTCACATTCTGGTTGCAGGTTATATTGAACATCATTACTGCTCCAATGTTGAAATACTTCTGAACCTGACTGTAGATCTGACACTTTCAAGATGCTTTAATCACCCAGCACTAGTTACTTGTTACACTTTGATTCAAGCTCTCCAGGTTGTAATAATAACAATAATAATAATAATAATAATGATAGTGGTGGTCGTCTAGTGGTTGTGATATACTGCCTCTAGACCAAGAGGTTGAGGGTTTAAATCCTACCTCCAGCACTACTACCACTGTAGGTCCCTGAGCAACACCCCTTACCCCAAGTTGCTGTAATTAGGAAATAGAAGTTGGTGTGGAAAAGAGCAAAATAAATATAAATGATGATGATGATGATGATGATGGAGTTGATGATGGTGATGGTGTTGGTATTTTGCCCTCAGGCTCCATGCATTTGTTCCTGCTCTTCCTGGAGGGTCTGACCAGTTTTTATGTATGTGACCCCTTGCTCAGACAGTGTGTTTTGTGCCTGAAGGTAGCTTTCCACAACAAGAACATCAATGAGCACGGGGTTTGCATAGCTGGCACGCAGAGAATCATATAAGAAATTCCCTTCTCTGTGTAGTGAGTATGTCTTCTCACACACACACACATATATACATATATATATATATATATATATATATATATATATATATATATATATATATATATATATATATATATATATATATACATATATATGCAGTATATTCACATACAGAGAAAATCAGTGCTAACTGGAGTTCTCCCTTTGTACTTTTTTATATTGTGTGTTTGTGTGTGTATGCGCACGCGCAGGACAGACGTGTGTGGACATTAAGGACAACGTGGTGAGTGAGGGTTACTACTTCACCCCGAAAGGAGATGATCCGTGTCTGAGCTGCACGTGTCACGACGGCGAGCCTGAGATGTGTGTAGCGGCGCTGTGTGAGAGACCGCAGGGCTGCCAGGAGTTCCGCAAGGACCCTAAAGAGTGCTGCAAATTCACCTGCCTCGACCCAGGTACACACACACACACACACACACACCCTGCTGGAGTGAACGTAAGAGTGATGATGTGTTTTGGGAGAATGCATGTAGTTTCCACCCTCACTCCCCTCCTGTTATGTGAGCTGATGCCCCCAGTGTTGACATATTAAACTACAGAGCAGTGCTAGCTCCTGCCTACACACACACACACACCTCTACTGGAATATTACTGCAGTAAAAAGTACAAGTCAGAATCAGAACAAAGTTTATTGAAAAGTACGTTGTTGTATACAAGGAATTAGCTGTGATAGTTAAGGTTGAGACATTATTAAGATTAAACTATTTGAAAATCTATATTTATATACATTATTAATATAATATAAAATGTTAAGTGTATAAAGTGAAAACTAGACATGTGTAAAGAGAGTGCAGGATGTGCAGTCATCATTTATTAAGTCGTTCTGTACAGCAGACAGAATGAGAACTCATGACATGAATGCAGAAGAAGTAGAGACTGTGTGCAGTAGATCTGAATAAATAACCAACAGTACAGTCTGAAGCAGGCATGTGCAGTAGTGCAGTGTTGACAGTATGAGCAGCATGATATGACTATGTAGGTGTGTAATGGTGCAGGACTGAGTGGACTGTACTGTGGTGTGTGGAAGCTTATTGATGCGGTCACGGTAGTGGGGAAAATTATTGGCCTTATGGAGGAGGTTTGATTTAATGTAGTCAGTCTGGAGGAGTCTGGAGGAGGTCGTGTTCAGGGTGACGATGGATCAAACACAACTCTTCTTGCCCCTCTTCAAGAATCTGAGCGAGATGCAATGTTGATGTTGTGGCTAGATGGAGCAGTGTAGTTTCCAGATGCAGCCGCTGAGTGTCACAGAGTTATATAAATGCAGCATGGTAGAGTGCAGTCAGGTCACTATGACCGCATAAATGAAATCCCAAATGAAATAGATTAAGTAAAAGACAATTCACAGAGAAGTTAATCTACAGAATATGAATATGCAGGACAGTGTGTTTAGAGATATATACTATAAACACTAACTCTACATGTGCATGGTCCTGTTGTAAGAATACGACATAGAAGCACCCAGTGTCACACTGCTGCAGATTTACTGTGTGTGTGTGTGTGTGTGTGTGTGTGTGTGTGTGTGTGTGTGTGTGTGTGTGTGTGTGTGTGTGTGTGTGTGTGTGTGTAAAGGCGTGGCGGCGCGGGCGCGGCGTGGCGGCGGCGCAAGGCAGGGCGCGCATATGCGGTGCGTGTTTAAGGCAAGATGTGTCCACAAATGTACTTTTTCTCGACTTGACCTGCTGCTGCATTGACGGAACACGAATTCAAAAGCATTAGTTTATATTTATATATGTATATTCTATGTACTTGCTGAAGCTGAAGCCACGCTATCTCGGCCTCTGTACTCACTGTATATAGCTGAGATGATGACAACGTTTACTTTGATTTAGCACTTGACACCTGTGTGTGTGTGTGTGTAACAGACGGCAGCAGTCTGTTTGGATCGATGCATAATGCATGCGCCTGATGGTCAGCTGCTACCCTTCATCCTCACACTGCTGCTCTTCACCGTGCATCGCCTGCGGCAGCGGCGGCGAGAACGCATAGACACACTCATCGGGGGAAACCGTGAGTTCCTGCGTTGTATACACACTCTCTTACACTCACAAACACATCACCCCGTCCTGCTGCGCCCCCACTGGACAGCAGCTACACACCAGGACGGCAGGTACTCATGATTTTCATAATCACTCAATACAACTTAATATTGCACCAGCTATGCGTGAGAGAGCCAAACACTCTGCTTTTTAACGAGACTAGGTGTTATCTAGTCGCGGGTCCTGCAGGATTCCATCATACCTGGTGAGCTTCTACCTGAGACCAGGTGTTAATATTCCGAACCCAGGTATGATGGAAAAACGTCCAGGACCACAACTGCTGTAGGCAAAGACAAATATGTGCATCAAAGATCTATTTAACACGCATCCACATCTAATTGTTTGATATTGCTGATGATTCAACTATTTAATGTTGACATGGTTAGTAGCGACAGACACTGACGTGTCTATAAGAACACTTACAGTGAGGATTTTAAAGACGAGAGCACGCTTGTTTCAGGATAATGTCCAATTGTATAGTTTGCTTATGGTACAGTGAGTCATGTCCAGACTTGTCGTGATGATGATGATGATGATGATGAGTGTCTCTTGGTAGTTGAAAGTGTAATGGTTAGGGAGTTGACGCCGTGATCGGAGGGTCACCAGTTAAAGTCCTGAACTGGTAAAGGTATCACTGAAGTACTCATCAGTAAGGTACCGCCCCCTAACACTGCTCCCCACGATTTAAGACTCTTTTATTCGTCACATGTATAGTTACACAGGTACAACATGCAGTGAAATGCATCCTGAACCACTCTACGACTGTACCACCATAGAAAATAAGTTAAAAAATAACAAAAAGAATACAAGATGAATTATGAAAAGTACAAAACTTCTAATACAATATTTTCTTTTTAATATTGATCCATATCATCAGTAACCAGCATACTCACATACTGTATATACACATCCAACATGCGTATAATCACCCACTTAAAGACGCTGCAACATAATCATGTCCACAACTCGTCGGTTAATAAATAACCTGATCTCTTTTAATAATCAGTTATATTGATTAGTTATTGGAGCTAGGGCCGGGCAATTAGCCGAAAAATATGTGCACTGTTTAATTAGTAAAAATAATCCTGCTTTTATAATTGATCTTGGAGATTAGGGATACAGTTGTGAAGTATGAGGATAAAAATGCAGAATAATTATTCATACTGTAGGTAAAAAGTTTAAATGTTTAATTAATGATATTACTTTATGGTGATATCACCCCTCCCCACCCCCAGCTGCAGCGCATCACTCTCGTCTCTCTCCTCCCACAGTGCATCACTTCAGCCTGGGCCGTCGCGTGGCCGGGTTCGAGTATGGGCCGGACGCTATTGGGACGGGCCTGACACCACTGCACCTGTCGGACGGCGAGAGGGCGAGTCACTTCCAGGAGCCGCCGCCCCCCTACGCCGCCTACAAGTACCCCGAGTTGCAGCCCGGACGAGCCGCCGCCGCCCTACGAGGACTCCATCCACCCGGACAGCATCCTCTACGTGCACGGGTACGAGCGGCAGCAGCAGCAGCACCTTCACCCTCCGCCTGCTCGCCTGGCTAGCGATGAGTCTGTTTATCTCTCTCTCTCGTGGCATGTGGTGGGTTGCCCCTGGCTACAGCCCATGTGACCAGTGGAGAAGGCGGGGCTCTATGCAGGAGTGCTCTCCAGGCCCCGCCCCTGCCGCCGCCCTCTCGCCCGGAACACGCCCTGGAGGAGAGGGAGGAGTCTATCGACAGCAGCACCCTGCTGGTTGCCCCGACACTTACACAGAGACTGCCCTGAGCCCAGCCCCGGCCTCCCCCAGCACGGTGGTGTGAGACATGGGGAGCCGGGAGCCTCAGGAGGGGGCGGAGTCTGGACTTGGACACGACATGTGAAGAGACTGAGGAGGCGGAGCCACTAAGAACACGCCTCCCTACAGACTGATGACGAGACATGTGGGCGGGGCACGGTGGGGGACACACCCCTCAGTTCTTAACTCCACCCCTTTGAGGTTGTTTTCTGTGTAAATATGCCACTGTTTGTGCTATTTTGATGCTGTGAGGCGGGGCTGTGGGGAGGGCGTGAGCCAGTGTGTTTACACCACACCCACTACACACACACACACACACACACACACACACCCCTACTACTGATACACTGCTCTGTCAAGACTCACCCTCCAAACACATTCTCCCTGAGATCTCACAATCATAAACATCAAATCTTTGTGTAAAATGTAGCTTTTAATGTTTATTTGCAGATCTCAGGTCAGTGGAGTAAACTAGAGCTTTTCAGTTGAACCACACACACACACACACACACACACAGAGCGGAGACTTACAGTGACACTGCATCCGGTAAAGAGTCAGTGTTTGCTGTGTGTGTGTGTGTGTGTGTTTTATGCTGTACTTGCTTCTGTGATTATGGAATATGATCCATTACTTTATTTGTTGATTTGTTAGTTACACTGCCAAGTTGGTGTGTGTGCATGTGTGTGTCCATTAAGGGACCAGGAACACACACACCCTGAGCCTCTGCATCGACCTCAAGTGACAATCAAGGCTTGTTGGGATTTTTGACCTTAACCTGAGCTGTGTGTGTCGGCCTCCAACGTCTCCATGACAACCAGCACAACCTGGATGGATGGCTGGTGCCCGGCCCAGTTTATCTGTTACTCACACACTCACACACACAGCGGAGACTTTGACCACTGGCACGGGCGGTGGTGGTGGTGGTGGCGGAGGAGGCGGGGTTGTGATTGGGGTGGGGTTTCGGGCGTGGTGCTGACCTGCACAGTGCTGCCAGTTATATATTTTGTTTAGTTTTTGTTCTTATTCTGCTGATGCCCCGTGCGTAGGCTGCTGTGCATGTCCGCGGGCGTTAGGTTGAGGTGAGCTGTGAGTCTCCGCTCACCTGCAGTCTGGCCAGCTGCTCTGAGAGCTTCACTTTATTCCACGGTAGTTTTGCAGAAAAACAGACGCATAGCATCGTGTTTGTTTTAATGCTTCAATTGACCATTTTAACTTCCACATCTTTCCAGCCTCTAATTTGTATTTTTTGTGCAGGGCTGTGCTTGGCCCCTGCTGTTGATGTAAATCTGATAAAGCCAAATAAGTCTGACGGGCGGGCGCCGGGCCCCCACGCCGCCGCCCTGCAGATGTTTTTGGGCCGGTTAGCCGAGCCGACAGATGAATGGTCACTCTGTTTGCTGCGGTGGTGCGACCCGGCCGTGAGGTCACCGGTGATCGAGCTTCCGGACGCGGATTTCGCATCTGGACGAGCCGGGTGACGCTGCTAACGGACTCCGAATTCTCCTTCGCCGGGCGCTGAGCTGGGAAATCCGCCAGGGCTTAAAGATTCGGAATCCTAGCGCACAATGTAGAGTAGCTTAACTCAGTTGCTTCTCACTAACGCCCACCAGAGAACCCTTGACCTCTCAACCGGAGGATTAGGACGTGAAGCTACCGCATCCATCAGAAACTCAAACTGCAGATGCGTGCTCATTCCTTCACATCACAGCTTCACACACACACACCTCACACACACACTCACACACACACCTCACACACACACACACTCCACACACACACCCACACACACACACCTCACCACACACACACACACACACACACACACACACACACACACACACACCTACACACACACACACACACACACCACACACACACACACACCACACACACACCACACACACACACTCTCACACACACCCACACACACACACACACACACACACACTCTCACACACACACTCACACACACACACACCCCCACACACACACCACACACACACACACACACACACACCACACACACACACCCCACACACACACCTCTCACACACACACACACACACACACACACACACACACACACACACTCTCACACACACACTCACACACACACACTCTCACACACACACTCTCACACACACACTCTCTCACACACTCACACACACACACTGGTGGTCACACTGATCACGTCAGCCTTTGTAACAATCTCACACTTGTAAATGTCACGTGTGTGTGAGAGAGAGATGTGCTCCATTGAGCTCAGTGTGGAGAAGTACAGCGCTGCAGCTCACACACACACACACACACTATTTAAAGCCCCACACACACTCGGCATCGCTGCTGTACGTGGAGTGATGGATTTATGATGCTCCCGCTGCTTTTGCTCCAGTTTCTGCTGCCGCTGGTTCACTCGTTTGCTGGTGAGTGATGTTTACATCTTTATCCTCCTCTCGCATCTCCACCGTCGTCAAGCGGCTTCACTCCTTAGTTACAAACTCGGTGTGATGCTTGTGTTGTAGTGACCAAAACCTCACTTCATGCCCATTTTCCTTTCAGACTTCTGTTATGGTGACAGTCAGTGTGGTGAGTACTCCCTGTGTGTGTGTGTCTCTGTGTGTGTGTGTGTGTGTGTGTTCTTGTACTTGCTACTTAGTGGGAACCAAAATGAGTTTTTAACCAGCAGAGTGAGGACATTTTTGGGAAGTGAGGTCTTTTTTAGTGGTCCTCTCTTGTTTAAACTGCTTTTACAAAATAAATACAAATTTATTTGCAAAACTAAAAGTGTAGAAAGATTAGCTTTTGGTTACTGAGGTTATGGTTGGGTTATGTTTAGGGTTAGGTGTAGTATTATTTACATACAGTAATATAGACGTCAATGGAGGTCCTCACTACTATATAAGTACAAGGATGAGTGTGTGTGTGAGATGTATGAGCTGAAATGTGATGTGGTGAGAGGTGAGTACTTCTGGATGTTGTTATGCAGTTGGTACTTTTTACAACTGAATCTTTTGATCAGTTGGCTGCAGGATTTTGGATTTCCCACCAAACAAAATTTATGTGGAGCCGCAAAACCTACTTGACCCCTAAAAATGTAGATAACAAGGCATATTTGGTTTAATAGTTATGCTACTATATGTGTAAAAGAACTGCTTTGTTGCATTTAAGATTTAATAGAGGTGACCAGTGACGCATATTTCTATTGACAAAACATGATTACAAGCTAACTTTAATCTCCAAAATAAGAGGTATTTCAATGTGTAAAAATGACATCAAAATAAAATATAATACTCTTCATTTATTTACATTATTTTATTAAAGCTACACGGAGCCTCACATTGAGCCATGGCAGAGGGATGAAAGAGCCGCAGGTTGCAGACCCCTGGTCTAAACCAACCTTGCCGTCTGAGTTGATGATTCCCCCGTCCATCCTGATGCTTCATGCCGTTTTTACCACTAATTATTGATGAGTTACTGCCGTTTATAGCTGTCAAAAAGGGAGCCTCATTGTGAAGTGTAAAAAACAATCACCAAATAGTGATCCTGCCTCAATGACGCACAACTGCTATGACCTGTTTAAAACGCTCTACAACCTCATTAACAACCTGAGTATAAATCATTCATAACCCTTTATAAGGCTGGTGTCATTGTAAAGTGGAACACTTGAGGCTGCTTCATGATGAGCTTTTTAACGAGAGCGGGCGTATGTTCCAGAACGGGGCAGATGGAGGCAGCGTGAAGGCTGTTTTCTCTCCCTGATAAACGTGTCCAGGTGTGTGTTAAATACAGGTGTGTGCACTGGAAGCAGCACTGTTAGTTTAGCTGAACTCGCTCGTCTGATTAACCTGCGTTAAGGAGAGTTTGCTGTGTTGTTTTCTGGCGGATTGCAGACCCGTACTCGTGGGGCGAGGTTTACCCGTTGTGCCACCCGCTGCTGGAGGCGCATCACTCGCCCATCGCGCTGGGGGGGTCGGGGGTGCGGCGGCTGGCACTGGACGCTCTGCAGCTGCGCGGCTTCAACTCCACTGCAACAGATCGCTGGACACTGGTCAACCACGGACACTCCGGTGAGCTCTGGGTTGGGTGTGTCAGCTCTGCTCTCGCTCACACACACTTCTCTCCTCTCATCAGTGTGCGTGCGTATGTGTGTGTGCTTTAGTGGTGTTGGAGGTGGGGGGCGGCCTGCACGTGAGTGGTGGGGGGCTTCCAGCATCGTACAGGACCGTCCAGCTGCACTTCCACTGGGGCAGCAGCTCCTCCAATGGCTCTGAACACACCGTCCTGCAGCGCAGATTCCCCATGGAGGTCAGCACGCGCACACACACACACACACACACACACCAGGGCTGGACGATTGGTTGTGGTGCAGTGTGTGCTGTGCTATGTTCACAATGACAACCACTTTCACGTTCAACCTGTTGGTGCAGAGGTGAGCATCCTAACCCTAGACCACCACCAGTCCCCAGTTCTAAGCAAAAAGAAGTCACACATTGATATTGTTCTTATATTTTTAATCATTAGGATTTGATTTGCCAGAAATAACTTTAATATTAAAGCTTCGTCTTGTAAACAAGTAAAACCATGACAACAATAAGCTTCACCGATTTACACACAAAATACAACCCTAATGCTTCCAGCTTTAAAGATGCTAGTTAAGCAGGAGGCGGTGTTTTAGTCACAATGAGGAGTGTGTTCAGAACACAGCAGAATCAGCAGAAATCACACACTACACACTGCACGTGGTGGATCATATTAATGTATTGAGTTTCAATTCCAAGTTTTGTGGCACTTGATAGGTTGCATTTCTAAATTGCCCAGGTCTAACACACACACACACACACACACACACCTGTGAGTAATGGGATCGTGTTTGTCTTTCAGATGCACATCGTGAGCATTAAATCATCCCACACCAACCTGAGCGCAGCACTGGACGACCCGAGTGGCCTCGCCGTCATCGCCGTCTTCATTGACGTAAATCAGCTCTGATGCTAAACGTCTCCAAAACGACTGAGAGCAGCTTCCACTCTTACAGAGACGATTGTGCTGCTGTGTGAGGTTGGTGTTGAGGTCGTTGACTCTGCTCTCGTTGTGTTGCAGCTCGCGTACGAGGACAACCAGCACTTCAGTCCCATCTCAGAAGCTCTGCATCTCGTCTCCTACAGAGGTCTGTTCTAGTGCTGACGGTCGACTACTAACATGTTACGGGTTAAACGTTGATCAATCACCAGTTTAAATTAAAGACTAAACCAGTGTGTGAGGGAGGAACACCCGTGTAAGAAACGAGCAGCTTTTTAACCTACCATTGCCTCCACCCACCACACAGAGCTGCAGAATGAACAGATGCAGAGTAGCGTGTGCTGTACAGGCTGCTGGTGTTCGGGTGGGACGTTCAACAGTTTGTGCACAACTTTAACGCTCCATCTGCACATATTTACCAACCAAATCTGACGTTCAGGACCCTGTGTATTTCTCCTCACCTGTCAATACACTGCTCCTGTGACTAATTTGAGTGATGAAAGCACGTTAAAGTTTGCAGCATGTTAACGCACATGATTACTAGTCGTAACTGTTGATTGTACACATTCTCAGCTCTGCTCCAACTTCTCTGACCCCTCTGTGTGTGTGTTTGTGTTCTTGATCTCATCCTCAGGACAGCAGACGTCCATCAGGCCGTTTCCTCTCATCACGTTGCTCCCTCACAACAACCTGACGCAGTTTTACCGTTACCACGGCAGCCTGACCACTCCGCCCTGCTCCCCCGCCGTGGTCTGGACTGTCTACCAAGTTCCCATCTTCATCTCTGTGGCTCAGGTGAGAACCAGAACCAAGTTCCACATCAAACACGCTTCCCATCATGCACCTGCAGTGTGTCTCTCACTCTCACTCCAGGTTTAGTGTGATCAGCTGGGTCAAGTGTGTCCAGGGAGATGCTGAAACTCACACATCTTCACTCAGTCTACAGCTCAACACTAACCATCAGCTCAGTAACGAACAGGAGATTATTCTGATCTTGAAGTTTTCTTTCTTTGCCCTGAACATAAAAGCTGTCTTTCCCAAACGCACCTACACTGAATCCGATGGTGGCGTAGCGGTTAGCGTGTTCGCTCCATGATCAGAAGGTCGCCAGTTCGAATCCTGAACCAGTAAAGGTACTACTAAGGTACTGACTCAACTCAACTTTTATTTCTGCAGTTGGAGCCGTTCATCAGTGGGATTTACTCCACTCGGCAGGACGACCAGCACCAGCTTCTCCTGCAGGATAACTTCCGCCACATTCACCCGAGCTACAGCACCGTGTATGGCTCTGAGGACCTGTACCTGCCCTCATCTTCCTCATCCTCCTCTCCACCTGCACTCATCCTGCTGCTGCTGCTGCTGCTGTCTGCACTCACTCCTGTACTGGCTCCTCTACCCTGATGGACAGCTGACAGGACACACTCCTGCTCCAAAACCCCCTCCTGTGACGTCCAGCAGCCGCTCCTCCATCGGGACTCAGCCTTTCACTTGATTATCGATTCAGACAGTTAGCGGTCAGACCAACACGCAGACTCCAGTACGACCTCAGCACTGTGATCTCAGACTTCTTCAGAACTCTCGGACATTTCTAGTTCTCTACTCATCTCTCTCTCGGCTGCTATGGCCACAACGCTGGACTGAACAGCAACAAATAAACCACTTTATAGATGCAGTGGAAAAATATCACACTGATTTTACAATAAAAATCTAGTTCCACATCAGCAACATTTAACCCTCGTTAACAGCTCTGGCTCTTGTTCCTCCATCATAGGTTCTTGTGATGGTCTGACGGGAGGATGGTCTTCTTTGAACCAAGAGGTCATGAGTTCAAACCCTACCCCACTGGCCCCGAGCAAGACCCCTAACCACAAGCTGCTGCTGGCAGACTGTAGCTGCAAATCACTGGAAAAGAACATCTGATAATACATTTCAGACATGTTCCTGTCCACACACACACGCTCTCTCTCACGGTCTCTGCACCGCAGCAGCAGGTGGAAGTGTATAGTGCTAGTTGATCACCGGGTCTGAAGGCTGTGTGTGTGTGTGCGTTCATTTATTTTTTCATTTACATTTACAGCATTTAGCAGACGCTCGGTCCAGAGCGACTTACATTTCCTAATCTCAGGGACAGTTCCCCTGAGAGCAACTTAGGGTTAAGGGTCTTGCTCAGGGACCCCGTGTTGGTAACGCCAGAGGTCGGATTCGAACCCACAACTTCTTGGTCCCAAGGCGAGCAGCCTACCACCAGTGTTACCAGTCTTATGTTGGTCAGTGTTTTCTGCACATTGTTCGGTGTTGACCCGCCGTTTAGCTGGACAGCTGTAGGAGTAAATGTGATCGCATATGGAACAGAAGAGTCTGATCTCAGAGCTGTTTGAAAAGAAATCCTTTATTTTCTCCATCAACTGTTTTTTCATACATTTGTGGTAATAAATAGACGAGGGAGCGCAGCGGCGGCGGCTCCTGCTCGGTCTCCCTCGCCGCTCCTGCGTCATAAAGAGCCCCGACCCGCACTGCAAACCTGGTTCATAGAATTTACAACTGAAGATAAAAAATAAAGCTTGACACAAGCCGAAATGTGCTGCCCCAGCTCCTCCAGCGCTCACCAAACCTCTCCGAGCTGCCCTTCTGTAGCAAATCCTCACAAACAAAATATATATTTATATATTCACAGTTGTAGTATTTACACAAGATTACAAAGGAAAGTGGGCAGAAAAGAAGACGTTTCTACAAGAAACAATCTTTGGAAAGGGAGAAGAGACGGGGTTTATCTACAAGACGCATCACAGCTTCCAGTCCATTTTTAAACCCTTTTGTCTTAATGTTCCCTGAAAAATAGCTTTACACTCAAAAGTTTAGTTTATTATAAAAGATGCACCGTCCTCCCCGTGGTAAAAAAGGCCCAGCGCTCCGTACAAACACACACTCACACACACCTGTACACACCAACACGGAGCGCTACGAATTAGAGGGAGTCGGGAACACCAGCGCCGCCGAAGAGGATGAGGATGAGCTACTTGGTATGGAGGACTTCAAAAAGCAGAAAATGCCTTTAGTGTTAAAAATGATCCTCAACACACACACACACACACGCACGTCGGGTATGAAGCAGGGTGACGGAGGGGGTTAAAGCTGCTCTCCACCTGTTAACTACTGAAGCGGCAATGAACAAACACTAGTGCGTAAGTGTGTGTGTGGGAGAGAAAATGTGTGTGAGTGTGTGTGTGTGTGAGAGAGAGAATGTGTGTGTGTGTGAGTGTGTGTGTGAGAGAGAATGTGTGTGTGTGTGAGTGTGTGTGTGCGAGAGTGTGTGTGAGAGAATGTGTGTGTGAGAGAATGTGTGTGTGTGTGTGTGAGAGAATGTGTGTGTGTGTGTGTGAGAGAGAATGTGTGTGTGTGTGTGTGTGAGAGAGAATGTGTGTGTGTGTGTGTGTGTGTGTGAGAGAATGTGTGTGTGAGAGAATGTGTGTGAGTGTGTGTGTGCGTGAGAGTGTGTGTGAGAGAATGTGTGTGTGTGTGTGTGTGAGAATGTGTGTGTGAGAATGTGTGTAATGCTCATCTCTCCAAACAGAGTTGTGCTCTGCATTAATACCGTCGGCCTCTTAAAGCTAATGCAACACAACACTGCAGCGGTGAGTAAAGGGCAGGGGGCAGTGTCTTACTGGTGGTGGGGCAGTAGGGGGCAATATGGCGGTAAGTAGAGGGGCACCAGGGGAGAGTAGGGGTCAGTAATAATAATAGGGGTCAGTAGGGGTCATTCAGAGTCACTAGGGGGCAGTAAAGGGTAGTAGGGCACAGTAGTGCTCAGTAGGGTGCTGCTCTAAGTGGTAGTAGGGGTCAGCATGGAACAGTAAGAAAACACACCAGCAGCAAAAGCAGCCGCCACTGAGCTTAACACACTGGGTTCAGCTTAAAGAGTGGATAAGCAGGCATGAGGGTACACACACACACACACACACACTGACCTGGCGTACCACACGTTACCTCTACAAGAGTGTGGTTCTGAACCGCAACACGAGCACAGGAGGGGGAGGTGTGTGATCATCATACACACACACACACACACACACTGCAGTTAAAGAGAGCGGTCAGATGAGAAGAGTGAAGACTCCTTCAGACCTCACACCTGCCCCAGAGTCTGGCCTGCAGCTGGTGAGGGGGAGCGGCGGGGCAGTTAGGGCAGGAGGGGGTGAAGACGTGATAATGCTGACGGTGGAGAGAGGAGGAGGAGAACCCAGCGGAACCACCTCAACTAACACTGAACACACAGGCACGCTGTGTGTGTGTGTGTGTGTAGCGTGGCGGGGGTGTGGTTAGGTGAAGGTGGAGGCTGATCTGGCTCCCGTTGTGCGTGTAGACGGAGGTGAGCGGCTCACGGCTCCGTGTTGGGGGTGGGGTTGAGGAAGAGGAGTCTTCATCATAACCAGCAGAGCGGGAATAAACTCCGCTGTGAGTGGCTGAGAGAGAGCACCTGGAGAGCGTAAACACGGAGGTGTGGAGGAGACGAGCCCCGCCCACACAGCTGCACCTGGAGGAGCCTCGCCGCCCCGCCCACCCGTAGGGAGGAGGAGCCAGGTCTGGGGTGGGTGGGGCTTGGGCAGGGCAAGGCTCCTCTTCCTCCCGTGCGGTTCTAGTTCAAGGTTCCCCTGCAGTTCTCGGCTCCACACAGGCAGGGGATCTTGTCGTCCTCGATGGGGAACTTGTAGTCGTAGGTGATCTCCTCGTTGACGTTGATTGGCTGGCGCGAGTAGATCACGATCTTCTTCTGAGACTCCACCGTGATCACCTTGGCATAGCAGTTCGGCTGCAACACACACACACACACACACACACACACAGGTGTCAGGTGTGAAAGTAAAAGCATAGATTCAGTACAAACAGGTCCGCGATACTCCTCACACACTGCACGATGAACAGTATCAACCTATTAGGAAACAATCCACACTGTTACATTTGTACATTTTAACAGCATTTTGCAGACGCTCTCATCCTACTTTCAATAAGAGGGTCCCAGCAGCAACTTGGGGTCTTGCTCAGAGACATAATGACTGTAATGCTGGAGGTAGGATTTGAACCCACAACCTCTTGGTCCGGAGGAGAGTATCCTGACCACTAGAGCACCAGCAGCCCTTCTCACTGTGTGTGTGTTGTGTGAGGTTTTGTGAGTCCGCTGCTGATAATGAGGTTTGTGTGTATGAGTGTGTGGGGATGTAACACCCTCATGGCCCCTAACAGCAAGAAACAAATAAGGTGTGTGTTTTTGTGCTCACATTGCAGCTGTGGTTGATGAAGCGGGCGAAGTTTCCACACTTGGTGGCGTCGATGATGGTGTCGTGATCCACGCGGAACATGTAGCTGCTGCCGATGCCCTCCTCCTCGTACCGCTTCTCCCGCATGTCCGCAATCACCTGCACACACACGCGCGTTTTTAATGGTCTTCTGCTATCTATGAGTGGTTTAATAATGAAACTGGAACGGAAGACGCCTGGTGTAAAAGTGAGCAGGAGATGCTGGAACTGGGAAAGGTGACATTAGGACACAGCCCTGCTCATGTAAACTCCCCACACAGCACACAGCAGGGTTACAGCAGCAGCCTTCTTTCCTGCAGGGCCCCAGTTTTGCAGAGAAACAGATTTTTGTGTGTGCATTCAGTCACTCAAGCCTGGTTTTTAACGTTTCACACAAGTACACCCCAAAACTGTGTGGAAATTAGGGGTGCACGATTCAGAAAACCTCACAATTTGATTCTGATTCTTGGGCTTACGATTCAAAATCAATTAAGGTTTAAAAAAATAGATGAATTACTTGAGTTCCTCTTCCCAACTGACTCGATCAGATCAACAACACAATCACACTGAATCAAATGTAGTTACTAAATGCACTGCATATGTTCACATACTGACTGCATTCCCTTCATGCTCACATGAAGCAGGTCTATCTGGGCAGAATGGTGACCCTCCACCAAAAATCCAGGTCGCTTGGTCGCAACAGAGGTTTTGTTGCCGCTTATGCGTGGGGGTAAAATGTTGATTTTGTTTTAGTGTTTTGAAACAGTGGAAGGTCTATACTGTAATCATAGAATAAATTTGGCTGAAAAAACTTACCCTTCATCCTAAAAACGTGACTTTCTTGAGGTGAGGAATCTAACTTGCGAAGAATGTTAAAAGCTTCAGTTTTGACCGCCTATTTCAATATTTACGCTAAATCCACTGGTTGACTACGCGGAAGATATCTCCCGAATCCATCTCCGCCTCCCCGAAGTTCAGTTAACCTAACGCAGGTAGGCTATCCGTGGTTGTGAATGCGCAGCGAGGCTACGAATGTAAACGTAGCCGCCAATCACATCATTGCCGCTCAGAGTGTTGATGTATGAGTAGTCAACTTCAAAGGCAGATTTCTCCTTTCTCACTTGGCGTGACAGGAGAAACCCGACTCCTTTGAATGTTGATATCTCAGTCATATGTCGCCCCATTCATTCCCATATAGGTATCGCTTTTGAAGCTTAATTTATGCCCTTCTTTCATCAAAACATAACTCAATTTCTGAAAATTTACATAAGCTTACTGGTTTTTGCCGTGGAGGGTCACATATCACATTGCAGCATCTATAGGACTGGGAGCTGAACTCGTGTCGGGGGAAAAGTAAAGTAGTGCCATTACGTTGGTTGAAAAATATGAATTTTGAATCATCAGAGAAAGAATCGCACTTCAATTTTTTTTGCACACCTCTAATGGAAATGGTATAAAGGTGACCTTTTCTCCTCTATAAATATGTACAGGCATGGGGGTCAGAGGTAGACCCAACAGCCCACTGTGTGTTGAGACTGAAGCCACCGTAGCTGCTGTGCAGGTGTGTTTACTCATGGATGTTCTGCCCACGACCATGGACCATCTCAAAGCAGCTTATGGGCTCCATGGAAACAGACCAGTCGTGATGTGGGTTTTACAGAAGGATCTTCTTTACGGAACTGGACGAGAGAAACGACGTGGATTAGACACAGGGCTGGGTGATTACACTCCAAATTCACATCACAATCATTTTGAAACAAGTGTTGATGGACAATATGTCAAATTAGTCAACAAACAGTGTCAGTCAACATTTACTCAAGAAGCAGGCCACACATTTATAATATGTAGATCTCAAGACAAAAAGCAAATTTATATTTTACATAAACAAAACATATATGTTCACATAAACACATACAAACATGCATGAAAGTCAGTTATCGGACTGTATTTGGTAGGGCTGGGTTCAAAAAATTGATTCACCGATCAATATCGATTTCGTCAAAATATATGATATCGATTCAAATGTCCGGATCGATTTTCAGCGAAGCAGGCACTACTTTACCGCAAGGAGAGCTATAGTGTGAGACCTGCGTAAATGAAATCAACAGAGCTATGGCTGAAGCTGTTCGCCATCACCGTCTGGCCTAAAGGTCATGTTTGGCAACACTTCAGTTTTAAAACAAGTTATTTTATAACCAAGCAAAACTAGTATTGACGCAAAGAAATCTCTAAATAAATCGATATTGAATCAATCGAGAATTGAATCGGATCATGACCTTGTGAATCGGAATCGAATCGATTCAGGAAATCAGCAACGATACCCAGCCCTAGTATTTAGTGTAGGAGTGTGTGCTGTAACTACTTTAATATTAAAGCTTCATCACACACGTCTTGTGAACAAGTAAAATCATGACAACAATAAGCTTTACAAATTTACACACAAAATACAACTTTTGTATATATGTGTGGAAAAGCTGGAAGCAACTCTAATGCTTCCAGCTTTAAAGATGCTAGTTAAGCAGGAGGCGGTGTTTTAGTCACAATGAGGAGTGTGTTCAGAACACAGCAAAATCAGCAGAAATCACACACTACACACCGCACTTGGTGGATCATATTAAATTAATATATTACGGTAGTTATTTTGAAACCATGCATTAACAAATATCACTGATATCACAGGAGCTAGTGTGAAGAGATGCAGCAGCAGCAGGGCGCAAGTGAGATGAGCAGCAGCAGTAGTGTTTGATGGGGGAGAGTCTCACCTTCAGCTGGTTGAACTTCAGCAGGTCGCTGTCGCAGGCAAAGGAGGACAGCAGGCGGCGCTGCTCAGACCTACGCTCTGACCCGGCCCGTGTGGAGGCGTGAGGCTGGGGCGCTGGAATACTCTGACACCCTGAGCGGGGACCACACACACACACACACACACACCAGCTCAGGTAAGACCTCAGCACTGCCATCTACATTCACATTTCCAGCGTTCAACAGAGACTTATCTAGACTGAAGTTGAACATGCTCAGGGGCTCAGTGGTGGTAGTGCTGCAAGTGAGATGCCATCTTCTGAGCACCACCACCACCCTGTCACAACACTGCTCAGTCCTGCATCTTGCTGCATGGAGCAAGCCCCTGTTAAGACGGAGGGGTGTAACGGTGAGGTGAGGCAGCTCACCTGTGTATCCACGCCAGGTCTGGCCAGATCGCAGCCGAGTGCTGTTCAGGCACTTCCACTTTTGTCCTTCTTGGTTTATCTTAGTAGCTCTCTACTGCGAAAGCACAGCCGGGTCACGGATCACAAGATCCCGCCCTCACGCCTTCTTGACAAGAGGTCGGCTGCCTCTGCTGGTGGGTGCAGGAGGGTTAAGGGAACAACCGCCACAAACACACACACATATATATACACACTCACAGGTTCCTACACAACGATACTGAGGAAAAAGTGACGATGACAAACAAGAGGAATACACTAAAACTAGACAGGCAAATCCAGGAGAAATGGTATGCCCAAGAGAGAACGGTCTGAGTTCATTCCGCCCCCTTGTGAGTGACAGCCTCAGCAGTGGTGCCTTCCTGTAGTAAAAATAGGTCATGGCAACCTTCATTTTGGCCCCCTTATGGTCAAAATAGAGAGTGACAATATTCATGGTAGTTCCCCCTTGTGGCCAAAATAATGAATGACAGTCTCAATGGTGACACTCCCATGTGACTGGTGACAGCCTTAATGGTGGCGTCCCCTTGTGGTCATACTATTGACAGGAAATGTAACTCAACAAGGTGAAAATATTTAGCCATGAACTCTGCCTCTATGACAAAAACTGAGGATTTTAACGGACAAAAAACATTCGTTAAAACGTTACATGAGCTGTGTGCGTAATGAAGGATATGAGGGTGGTGCACCCAGAGCGTGTCGTTTAGCCAGTCGTTGCCGTTGTCCTGCTGCAACATCTTGTCATACGTGATCTTCAGATAGTGAATGTCTTCCTCATCAATGCCCTCGTTCCAGATGTCATACAGGATGGTCATCTCCTCGAACTCAGAGCGGGGCTGGAAGCTGGGGCGGGCAGGAGTCATGACAGGCGACTGCATGGACAAGAGGAGCTCCTCCCACCCCCGTCTCTGGCGCCGGGTCTTCTGCTGCGGCTCCTCCAGGAACAGGCTTATCTGAGCATCGGGGCTCCTGGGGGGCAGAATCGTCTGCCTCACGTGATCCTCCACCCCTGTCAGCACCGCCGCCACCGAATCCCCATCGACCCCACGGAATGCCTCCTCTGGGCGCTCGGGGAACAGCTCCTTTACCGGCAGCTCCGGCGGCAAAGAGGGCACGGCCACGGTGGGCTCTTGTTCGTCTTGGGCCGTAACAACAGGGATCTTTTTCGACTTGGGGCGACCCGGTTTCCTCTTGGGCGGGGTGGCATCTAGGGGTACAGGAAGCTCTATCAATGGCACAGTCCGTTCGCTAGGAACGACAGCGGCAGCGGGGGTCTGGAGCAGGGCAGGCGGCGGCGAGCTGCAAGGAGCCGAGGCTGGCTCCTGGGGAGAAGCGGCAGGAAGGGGGGGAGCAGGAGGACTGGGAGGAGCAGGAGGGGCGGGGGGCAGCGAGGAAGCGACAGCGAGGGGCGGGCCGGCGAGGGGGGAAGCACTGAGAGAAGGCTCTTTGAACACCGGTTTCTCGTCCAGGCTCTCCAACGAGGCCTTGCGGTGGACGGGGAGGACAGCAGTAAGGGCAGCAGAGTCAGGGAAAGCCGGAGAGAAGGTTAGGTCCCTGCCGGGGGTCCGGGGGATTCCGACGCTGAGCACCGGGGACTGGGCGGGGTAGGAGAAGGGGCTGCCGGGAACGTGGGGCGAGCTGAGGGCCAAGCTACTACCGGTTAGTGGGGCGTCACTGCCGGGCGTGACCGGTACCATCTCAGTGCTCTGGGACTTACCCAGGAGCCGGGGGCGCTCCAGTAGGTCTCGTCCCGGTGTGCGGGGCACATCCTCATCCGTCGGGAGCCGTGCTCGAGTGTGCAGGTCTGGCAGGGGCCCTGGGGGAGGGAGGAGGGCGTGACCAGAGGGGACAGGCAGGTGAATTGAGGGCGTCTGGATGGGAATCTCTGCATCTGCTGCAGGCGCGGGAACGTCGCGGCCCGGTGTCCGGGGAATGTCCTCCTCGCAGAGGACCTTGGGGCGTGCGTCGGAGTCACTGTCGGCCAGGGAGCCAGTCGGTGTGGGCGGCCTCAGTGTGGCCACGTCGTCCAGCGGCACTTCCGACTTTGGGACGTCCAGCTCAACCTCCGGCTCCTCGGCTGCAAACATGGACACAAAACTGTTAGAATCGCCACAAAAAACATGTTGTAAAGTGAGCGAGAGAAATGGCTGCTGAAAAAGAAAGAGCACGAACCCGGCAGTCCTTTAGGAGAGGGAGGTCGCAGGTCCTCCAGCACCGTCCTAACTGAGCTGACCGCCTCCTCTGCCTCCCGCCTGTCCGCCTCCAACACCTCCTCGTCCTCTTGAGGAGGAGCTACAGGCGTGCTGGGAGCTTGAAGCTCAGACCCTTCTTCTTCCTCAGAAGATGATGAGGACGAGGATGAGGAAGAGGATGATGTTTGTGCTTCTTCTCGATCTTCCTTATCCACATCCATTCCTGTCTCCTCCTCCTCTTCGTCTGAGCTGGAGTCGTAGTCCGAGGAGCTGTCGCTCTCCCGAGAGTCCGAGTCCGATGAGGATGACGAGGAGCTGGCAGCTTGTAAAGAGAGAGCGACAGATGAAGATCAGCACGGGAAGGAACACATTACCAGCAGCAACTAAAGAACCTGAATCACCTTCACATTATTATTAACAGACTCCTTCACAGCTTACCTTCATCAGACGAGTCAGACGACTCACTGTCGCTGACGCTGGCATCAGACTCGCTTTCATCGTCAGACTCCTGCAAAAGCCAAAAACATCACACACAGTTAAAGGTGCAGCAGCAGAGCTACGGCATCACACCACTCCTTTAACACACGGCGTGAAACATGTAGCAGCGGCACTCACCTTGCCAGAGGACAGCTTCTCTGATGGCTCTCTGTCCGGCTCCTCTTCTCGTTCAGAAAGAGACGACTCCTCCTTACCCGATGCCTCCACCTCCTCTTCCTCTTCCTCCTCCTCTTCTTCTCCCTCACTGTCCAGCTCCACAGGCCTGGCGTGGCGCCGCTTGGCAGGGGAGGAATCGGTGTCAGCTCTGGTGCCATCTGCAGGCAGGTCGCCCTTCTCCAACTCTGTTAAGGCACACTCACACAGTCAGCACACGTCTAGCAGCACGATGCTACATCTCTCACCAGTGCTGAGAGAGGATCATTCACTCTGGATTTTTATACAGGAAGTAACGTTTATACAAAGGCTCTAGTGAAAGTAATGCAAATGTGGACATAACGGTTTGTGAACTGACACTGGTGGTTAAAAAGTGCAGGTGTCCAATTCTCATTGTGAACACAGCACAGCACACAGTGTACCACAGTGAAATGTAACATCCGTGGAGCAGTGGCCAGCTGGTGAACACTGCCAGGGGAGCAGAAGCTTGGATGGTACCTTGCTCATGAGTACCTCAGTGGTACCTTTACTAGTCCGGGATTAAAACTGGCAACCTTCCGATTATGACTCCTATGTAAATGAATCTCCTTCATTAAAGCATTTCAAACTGGAGCGTCACGGCATCATTGAGTTCTTGACAGTGGTGGCTGTCCCTGAAGAACAGTCACTCATTCATTTTCTGAACTGCTTAGTCTTAATTAAGATTGCTGGTACCAGAGTCTAACCTGGAACAACGGGCGCGAGACAGGGACCAACCCTGGCCCCACACACACACACAACTGAACACACTGACGCTCACAACTAGGGGCAAATTATAGCACCTGGAGGAAATACACACAAGCACAGAAAGAGCGACCCAGGGTCCGAACCCAGGACCTTCTCGGTGTAAGGCAACAGCACTAACTACTGTGCCACAGCTAGGTAAAGGACAGTCTTCAGACAAAACAGTGTGATGACAGGCAGGGTGTGAAGTAGGTGGCTGTGAAGAAGGGTCTACATTTGAGACTTTTCAAAAGACTGGAGAGTTGGCTTCACTGATGGTGGAAATGTACAGCTTGTGTTGGAGATGATGTTGAGTAGAAGTAGAGCTGGACGATGTGCATCAAAAATCACATCCTGATATTTTTAGGCTGAACATTCATTCATTCATTCATTATCCAAACCGCTTAATCCCCTATCAGGGTCACGGGGACAGGAGCTTATCACGGGAACTACGGGCGCAAGGCGTGGACCAACCCTGGGCAGGCGCCAACACACCGCAGTTAGGCTGAACAGCCATACTCAATATACATCTGGGGATTTTCAGTTGAGGTGTTATTGAGTCTAAACTCATCAAAATAAAACACAAAGGCAGGACTTAGCGTCTGCTAAATAATGTAAATGTAAAATCATACAATAAAATACCCTTGAGCACAATAGGTCCTTGAACACTGCACTCACCTCTGGCCAGATGAAGTCTGTGACCAAAGCAACGAAACTCACATATGATCCTGCCTGTCCTGCGTCACCACACATCACCGGTCAGCACCAAATCAGCCAGATCTTTAGCGATGTGCTGCTACTGCCTTACTTATGTCACGCCACAGGGAACATTTCTTTTAATAAATCACACCACAGGTACATGAATTGTGGCTTTATGGGTAAAAAGGTCATGTAACGCTACATCAAACTAGAAATGGTGTCGTCTCATACTACATCTTTCTTCTAACTATATCAGTATACCTTAGAAGTCAATATACGCCCAGCCTTAAGCAGGACCAGGTTAGAGAAAGACTCACTCTACCAACACGTGCACGTCACCTCCACCTGTCAGTTCATAAGGCTATTGTCCACTTTAACAATGCGGTCAGTATAGCCCTCGTATGATCCATCCATCAAACATGAAAAAGGCAGAAATGACTTTACATTTCTTTTTGCAGGCAGGTAGGAAGAGGAAGACACTCACCTTCATCCTCCAGTTCATCATCTACAGGAGTGGACGGTCTGGCTCTCTTACTGTCGCCGCTGGACGTGGGGTCGGGCGGCTCTTTCCTCTTCACCTGAGAACACACATAGTTAGCCAGGACAAAACACCAAGCACATAGCAGATCAAGCAGAGCTGAAATCTTCAAAATCCCATCATGAATGCAGTGTGGTGATGTTTCCTCGCGAACGCTCTCTAAATCCATTCAGCGAGTGATTTCTCAATTCTCAAAACCTTTACAAAACAAACTATCAGGACAGCGCTCTGGTAAAACACAACACTGATGAGTGAGAATGACAAGAGATCTGGGTAGTTTCCAGTAAAGCAGATTTATTTACTTCACATGCTGCCAGTCAGCACCATGTCATAACGGCGCATCTTCATCTTCATCTTCAGTCCTGCAGGGGTTTCGACGGTCTGCACAAGGCAAAAGCCTACAGACCCCGACCCATGTTTAGCGTGTTAAGTTTGACCAGCGGTGAGGCAACGTTGGCGAGGCGGGCAGTAGTGAGCACGGAGCCCGCCTGGCATTGGTGCTGCACTAGGGGGCTGCCGATCACTTTCTGTTTTTCTGCGTTCTACTGCTCTGACTGCCTGACAGTGTCTAGTGGAGTTTGGAGTCCGCAAGCGGGCAGTCTGCGTGGTGCCGGTACCTTGAAGGAGGGCAGGCGGATGGCCCCCCGTAGGCCGATGCCCAGCCCTATGCCCTCGTAGCCCAGGGACTCGCCCTTACTCCAGGTCTCCAGCAGGCTGGATGATAGCGTTTCCTTGGGCTTGGCTCTCTCCTTCTCCTCCTCCTTACCCTCGCCGGGCTTCACCGGGGTGGAGCTGGCCTGAAGTCATACCAGGATGGGGTTAGTATTGAGAACACAAGTCATATCTCAGACATTCAACCAAAACCTATCAACGTAGATCAATCAGCCATAACATTACGACCCGAGTAGAGCTGCAGCACAGCAGATCTACACAGCAACAAACTCTCCATAAGAAGCAGCATGATCACACAACACGCCTGAGTCTTCAATTCACACCCTTGTCAATCGACCTTGATGTCAATCGAGCATCACCCTGTCACCACTTCACCTCTTCTCCTTCATTTTTGGTTCCACTTTTTAGGAGGTGATGAACCCTGCTAGAGCTGCTGCACTTCTGGAGATGCTCTCACCCAATCGTCTGGCGACAATCACCATTTAAACCACATCAAAGTCAATCAAATCCTCCCAGAAAATGTTCACTTGCTGCGCACTGGGTGTCATGGTAACCAGGTAATCAGCATTACTCCCTTCACCTGCGGTCACAGATGTCATAATGTTATGGCTGATGGGTGTATAATATGTCTTGTGGGAAAAGTTGTGCAAGCTAACCTAGATGGAGCAGCTTCAAAACTAGCGACAGCACCAATGCGATCTCAGTCTGGTACTGACTCTATCAGCTGGATCAGGTGTCGGTGACATTGGTCTGATCTAAGTTGAATCGGTGCACATTTATTCATAAGCTAGCTAGTACATTACGTGCAAGCATAATATCCTGAATTATTTCTCATGTTTGGACGTTCACATCAGACCATATAACTACTTCAGACGTACTGCAATACTAAACTGTCATTACTCAGCTACAAGCACAAATCTGAGATGAAGATGCTCAAGTGCCACAACATGAGCAGTATGTTTTATGCATCATCCACAACACAGTAGTCATAATTACTAAAGCCCCGCCTCTTGCAGCATCTTTAAAAGCTGTTTTCATGAACAAAATTTGTGAAGTTGCTCGAATGCTTGTTCTTGCCATGGTTTATTTACAAAGCAGTTACCTTAAATCTACTGATTTATTAAACTACACTAGATCACAGGCCTTCATGATTTATTGTGGACATTTTGTTTGAGTCTGTTGCTCAAAAATTCACTTATTTGTATATCAATATTGGGTGGGTGGTGTTGAGCCTCACCTTGGCCGATCGCTCCTTTTTCTCCCACCACTCGTCGAAGGTCCTGAACGCCACCACCTCCACCATCTTGCGGTTCAGGTCCCGCTTCATGATGGCCTTTAGCTCCTTGACGATGACGGTCAGCACACCGTCCACCGTGGCTTTGTGAGGGTCCTCCTTCTGCGGCTCGTACCCGGGGGGCGGCACCGCAGGGTTGAACTTGGGCATGCTGGGTAGTGGCCAGTGCTGGCCGTGCCCCAAGGCCCCCGCCGGGGCACCCACCATCGAGGGAGGGGCGTAAGGCGCTCCATACTGCAGCGCCCCTGCTGCCCCCGCGGTCCCTGCTCCACCCATGAAGTGGGGGTATGGGTACGGGCTCTGGCTCTGCGCCATGCGGCTCAGCATCTGGGTCTGCATCTGGAAGGACATGGGCACGGTGCCCCACTGTGGCAGGCAGCTCATGATGTCCAGCGGCACCATGGGCACCATGCCGGGCGGGTACGGGTGCAGCGGGGGCAGCAGCGGGTGGTGGGCAGACATGTGTGGGGGTGGTCCGGGCACGGCGCTGTGGGGAGGGAGGTGCGCCGGGTGCAGCGGATACGCAGCCTGTGGAGGGGGCAGCGGCGGAAAGCCAGGCGGAATGGGAATGGACTGCGGCGCCATGGGGGACAGCGCCGAGTTCACCACGATGCCCTTGGCGCAGTCGCCGCCGGAAATGGGCGTGCCGGGCATCTCGTCGTCTGAGATTTCCATGTCCTCTCCTGATGACTGATGACCCTGTACAGGAGAAGAACCAAACTACTATGTAAAAATGCAAATCTATTAGAGCACAAACATATCACAAAGCTGGACTGCCTCAGGTTTGCAGGAAATAGTTCATGTTCATGTAGACATTACAACAAAATCCATTTTATATTGGTTCAGTAAACAACGAGCTGATGTCACAAAGTCTGCAACGATACGATTTCCATTCAGTTGAGTTCAGGAGCCAGCGAACAATATGATACGACGGCATATGATTCAGATCAACATTTACATTTACAGCGTTAAACAGACTCTCAGAGCAACTTACATCTAGAGTTAGGGTTAGGGTTAGGGATCTAGAGTTAGGGTTAGGGATCTAGAGTTAGGGTTAGGGATCTAGAGTTAGGGTTAGGGATCTGTAAACGTGCTCACACTCAGTAGGTTCTTCATGGGAAGTGTGACTGTGGTAAAGCTGGTTTATGGTTCAACATTCACACTGATTCCTACAATTTGATATGACAATGAGCAGAACAAGCAACACAACACACTACAAGCCCAAAAGCACATCACACCATTATACTGTTTAATTTCCTCAACAACACCAGCTCTCACTCACAATCTCTGTGTTCCTGGTGGTTTTAGCGCCGCAGGATTAGGGAGCGTCACTAAATGACACAACTGTGTTTAAAGGAATCGTGTCTGAGATGTTATTTTAATCATAAATCATTCAGCATATACATATGGCTGTGTAATAATGACATGGTTTTAGTTAGTATTGTAGAGTATTTAAGCCAAGTATCTCCTTAAGCAGAACAGAATTATCTCAGTCATGTATTCAGACATTACTGAAAGGATTATTTTCTGTTTAAAAAAAGAGTTGGAGACTCTATCAGGTTTGTAGCCTATCAACAGATATCCAAATGTACAATATCAGTATTGGTATCGGACATAAAAACGTGGTATCGTGCCATGTTTAATCCCAGTGTAGATTAATGTACCGTTACACCCCAGTAGGAATGTGCCTGCATATTTATTAATTATCTGTAAACAGACATTCTGATATCATTTGCACAAAAAGTCCCTGAAACTCAAGTTTACAGTAGATTTTTATTATCCATAAAGTAAGATGTGTCCAATCTCTGATAGAAAACTGACCATTCTGCTGTAATGCAGGCTTCAGAACGAAGGAGCAGGGGGCAGCTAACAGGGGCAGCACCAACGAGCAGTGCTTGGGGATGGTACCTTACTCACAAGTACCTCTGTGATAACTTTACCGGTCCTGGGATCGGTTCAAACAATAACACAGAGAAGAAACTCACATCATAATTAAAGCCAAAATAACCAGCACCTCCTCCTAACCGGCACACCAGCAGCCCCAGCTTCTCCCTTCTGGAAGGCTCTATGTGCATATCATCCAAAAACTACCAGATTCAAAACACCTTTACAACTGAGCAGATGATTTCACTCGCCCCAGTCCCGTCGTCAAAACACCCAGATATCAACCTGAGACTCACTCAGAGCTGAGCAATTAATCACAAACCAATCAACACTATCATTTATCACCTCTAATCAACGTATTCTCACCCATGACGGTTATACAGATTACTTCTGAACGTTCCTAAACAGTGTTGTATCTGTGTAGTGTCCCTTTAAAAACATACTAGTTGATGTTATTTCAACATCACAAAGATATTACAAGATAAACCCAGATTTAATAGCGGACCTGATTTGTGGTCACATGTCATGATGGTTACAGATATGTGAAGAGGCTCACGGATTCTCGAATCACGTGAAATTGAAGGCTTTGAAAAGAACGGCGGTCACTGACTAAAGCGTTGAAATTTGACCGGGGAAAAACGGACAGAAAAATGGACAGAACTCACGAACGAGTGCACGTTTCAAAACACACACCACTATAGAACACACGTTTTAGAGTTAGAACCACGTTTCTAGCACAATATGGGACTGCTCACCACAGTGACATCATAATATAGAACACTCAGCTCCGCTCATCACACCTGCTCAACTAGCGTCTGCACCCATCACAGGTCAGACTTGATGGACGTGCAAATGAGGAGCTGGAAACTGCTTTCAGTTTCTAATTCTCAGGCGGCTGATGGTTGTGTAAGATAAAGGTGCAGGTGGGGCGTGATGATGGGTTAGGGTTAGATGATGGTGACGGTGTCTGTGGAATGTAATACTGATGATTACACAGGTGAGGGGTTTGATCAGGTTTGCTGCAGAAACGTGAATGAGAGCAGAAACCCGGTGCAGCAGGAAGCGCAGCGTCAAACGGCTCCCGGCCTGACACTGTTTTCCCTTTTAACACGGTGGTGTTGAGTGTGAAAGAGGAAGTGAAACTGTTCTGTTCTTCAGAGCACAACCTATCAGCTCACATCTCACGTGAAAGAGCGTCTGGGCCTCGTTACGCTGGAGTAGAGTTCACAAACAAGCAGCAGAGCAGCAGGTACTAGAGGTGTGACGAGACACTTAGCTCACGAGAACAGAAGATACATGAGATTGGGTTGACGAGAACGAGACGACATTTTAACCGCTTTAAAGAGAACTTGAATGATTGACATGAGTGTACTATGTGTTGTTATTTAAGTGTAAGACATGAACAGTGGTGTGTGTGT
This sequence comes from Distichodus sexfasciatus, assembly GCA_032718565.1. Taxonomy (NCBI): domain Eukaryota; kingdom Metazoa; phylum Chordata; class Actinopteri; order Characiformes; family Distichodontidae; genus Distichodus; species Distichodus sexfasciatus. The sequence continues at coordinate 137,403 of JAVGVS010000522.1, read as the reverse complement.
GTGTGTATTTAGTGCATGAAGTGTCTGGACTCTCTCTCGTATGATTCCTCCTGCATCTCTTCACACCGTTACTGTGCATCAGCTTCTAACGTGTAATCTAAGTGTAAATCATCTCATTCCATCATCAGATTGTACATCATCACATCAACATCTGGATTAAAACATTTAGGAACATTAACAGATACAATTAGACTAGGATACTGCTGAACACATCACACCCACAATCTCCACATAACACACAACTCGTCTTCTTGTTGCTGCTTCTGCTGTCGTACTGGAAACATGTGTGTTGCTGTTCACTACATCAACTTCAACCAGATTACACACCTGACTGGAGACCAGACCAGCCAATCAGCTTCCTCCAAGCCTGTGACTGGCTGCTGTTTTACCACATTTATAACCTAAAGAAGTGGAGTGAGTGTGAAGGTATAGATGAGCACATGCAGACGCCAGATTTTGCTGCTGAAAGTTCCAATGCACACTCAGAATACTGGCACAAAACGAAATGATTTCACCAGACAACGTTTCACCTCGACAAGAAATATCGTCATGCTTTAATATCGTGCGATCTCATGGCAACACGTGATCACACCCCTAGCAGACACTTAAGCACTACAAGAGCTCCCTAAACCAGTGCTCTCGAGCTGAAGAGCTGGACACTTTGATGATTAATACCATCCTGCACACACGAGCCAGGTGTGGAGTTTCTCGCCACGTGAAAGACTGATGGCTGCTGGATTTGTTTAAACGGGCATTTTTTGGTTTATTAAAGCAGATAGATCACAGCGGCAGTCATACATGCAGATCGCTTGCAAATTTGAAAACAAACATGAGAGTTCATGGCATGATGATGATGATGATGATGATGAGAGATGTTTAATAAAAGAATAATAGAGAAGTGCGGCTTTGGCCATTCCCCTAAAACATTAATATGATGCACTACACTCAGACCTGTTGACTATTAAAAGGCACACCTCATTTCACTAGATGCTGTACTTGTATAACTGTGTATGTGACAAATAAAACATCTTGAATCTGTAAAGACTTGGATCTAAATGCTGCAGACGACCTCTGCTTCAGGTTCACATTAAAGATGGAGTAAAGTGCAGCAGAGGAGTTTGTAATGAAAGCTGTTAGATGTGCTCCCTGTACGACTGCCTGTGTTTCCTCTCGTGGTGTGCAGCATGTGAAGTGTGTGTGTGTGTGTGTGTAAGACAGCGTGTTTCTAGCTGATCTCCACGTTTCTGCAGATTTCACAACTTCCTGTGCTGGCTGAATGGGAGCAGTGCTGCTCGTCTAGCTGCTCTCCCCTGGGTCCTGCACTCCTCCATGTCCATCTCATTCAATCTCTGCTCCAGATCAATCTCCCTTCCATCTCGGCCTTTCCACATGTTTACTCACTCGCTTTAAAATAACAAGTACAGTTTATTTGTACTTATTCACTCCCAATAATGGTATTTGTACTTATTCCAGAAGCAGGCTGGGATTAAAGGTGTTGCTCAGGATGGTGGTGGTTCTAGCAGCAGAATAGAGCAGGACTTGAACCTATGACCTCTTGGTCCACATGCGAGTATCTTACTGCTAGACCCTGCGGTGTGTGGGCGCCTGCCCAGGGTTGTTCCCCGCCTTGTGTGAATGAATGAAAGTCTGCCATTGTCAGTCAACTTGCAGCAATGTTCTGGCAAAAATGACAAACTGCCAGTAGTGACAAATGTATTTACTATTAGCCAGTAATGACAAAGTTCAGGTGAGGTTTTGGTGACAAATTTGCCAGGTGCACAGAGTTCTCCAGAGTTCCACTACAGATTAATGACAACTGTTTGTCAGAAGCCTAACATTTGTGTAAGAGCATAGTAGGATGGTGTAGTTAAGATTCAACTTTGTCAACTCTTACTATAAAATATTGGTAATGTTGTCACAAATTTGCAGCAAGATCATATTTTCACATTCAAATTAGGTTTATGGCAAAGTGTGTGGAAAATCTATGCACATGGCACATTTGTCACCAAGAGTTCACTACAAGTTTGTCATTACTGACACAAATCACTGGCAAATACCACAACAAAGACAAAGGCAAAGTTGTGGCAACATATTCTGGTAAACTCCACTGTTCACTACAAATTAACCACAACTTTGCTGCAAACATTTTGTTTTTGTACGAGTGCTTCTATCGTCAGTTATTATTCACATCCTTTCTTAAAGAAACTGCATGATTTAAAAACAGAATGGTAGAGATGATAAAGACTTTCTGGATGTTCTGCTGATTATTACAGTTGAGTTATCTGTTAAACTATGAGCTACCGAATAACCACGAGAAAAGTAATAGCACAGTTCTCCTTAATGGAGACGCCCCCCGTCTGGACGAAAAGGGAATGACCGGTGGCAACGTGAGAAGAACAAGAAGAAGAATTTGATTGTTGGTACCCAGTCATCATAATCAGAAGAGTCAAGGCGTCTCTTACCGAGTCCTGCTGGTCGGTGGGTGTGTGTGGCCCCCCGGCGGGGCCCGTGCTGTGCGTGGTGGTGGTTTGGGGCGACACTGTCTGGGCGTGGAGCAGCAGCGCGGCGGTTCCGGCAACGGGCTCGTCGTCATCCGAATCGGGCAGCGGCGTGGGGCTGATGTCCTCCAGGCCGGTGCTGGAAGGCCGTGAGGGACGCTGGGTAAGGGCCGAGCCCCCTGAGCAGGGTGCTATGGGGGACATCTGGGAAGAGGAGGAGGAGATGGGGCTGCCCTCCATGCGCACCTCCGTGTCCGAGTCTCCCCGCTCGCTCAGGAAGGGCAGCTTGGTCCGCTTCTCCTTCAGCAGCATCTCGATACGCGAGTCCAGACTGTTGCGCTCGGCCTCCAGGGTGGGCGTGCCGGGCGAAGGGCAGGGCTCAGGGGTGAGAGAGGGAGGCGTGGCTGGCCGCGGCTCAGGGACAGGGGGCGGCTGGGGCGGAGGGGGCGTGGGCGGCCGGTCTCGGACCGGCAGGAAGTCAGGGGTCAGGGGAGGTGGGGCTTGTGGAGGGGGGTGGCGGTGGTAGTCATCCCGCTGCAGGGGCTGGTGAAAGGGCGGCTCTGCGTGGGAGTATACGGGTGGCGGGGGAGCCTGGTAGGGTGAGAAGGCTGGTTTGAAGCTGGGCGTGACAGGCGGCGGCGGCGTGTTGGAGAAGGCCTGGGCGGAGGGCGGCTCGGGCGGCTGCTGCTTGAAGCTGGGCAATTGCTGCTGCTCGGAGTTGGTGCGATGTGCTGCCCCCGTGCCATGAACATAGTGTCTCTCGGGGCGACGGTTGTAGGCGTCCTGGAATTTGGTCTCGTGCCTCCGGGCCTTGTAGCCCCCCGAGCTCTCAGAGCGGCCGGGCTGGAAGGCCGGAGTGCCCTGTCTGCTGGAGTAGCTGGAGTCCTGAGAGTAGGGGGTGCCGGCCGGGCGAGGGGTGTGGGGCGTGCCCTGCGACTGGGGTGTGTCCTGCCGGAGGCTGGAGTAGGCCGTGTCAAGGGACAGTGGGGTGCCGACGCTGCCCGGTGTGGCCGTGCCCCCGACCACTGAGGAGCTGCCTTCAGATAGCCTCCGCAAGGGCTCGTAAGACTGTTCAGGCAGAGAACAGACACACACCTCAAAATACGAGATAAACACCCTGTAGCCTTCACCACATGTTCCCACATGAAGCTTCCCCACGCCACCTAATCCCGCTACTGGACTGTATATACTGTTAAATAATTATATACAGACATCACGTTGTTCTATTAAAGTCAGTCTTTCTTCTCGTTATCTCAGTATTACAAGTTGTTTTTCTGAAGATGTGGACATTACAAAAGTGATGTCCAGAACTGCAATTCCAGGTAGTGAGGCACTAAAAATAAGAATGGACAGCCAACCCTAAAATATGCACACTGCCTGTCAGCATAAACACAGTTTAAAAGCACTGCATATATGATACAGGTGTACAATTCATATCTGATTATTAAAATACTTTTTTAAAAAGCTAAACATGTGAACAAGTCCAATAGAACACCATTCCCATCTCACCAGTAAAGCCTCAGCCAGGACGCGTGGAGACACCTCACAGGGCTCTTCCTCACCTACGGGCAGTGTGAGCGGAGTAAAACTCCCATTCATCAGCCGCTGGAAGTAGCGCATGCGGTTCTCACCTGGACAGGTATGTGCATAGAGGAGGAAGAGAGGCAGGACTGCATGTTAATGACCACAACACTGAACGCCCACCCACAAATCTGCTGCTTAATAAGGCTGCACCATACATATTGCAATATGTGGAAAGGTTTAGCCAAAATTACTTAATAGCTCTTGTCAAATACTTTACTGTTCTAGAATGATTGGGCTAAATTTCTAATGGAGTGTATCTTTACATAAAATAAGATCCACACCAATAAATAAAACACTTAAAGTTAAAATAATTATCTTTCACTCTCCTACAAATTCCCTATTTCATTTACATGAACCCATCTAAAAACAGCCAGACATTTTTAGGATAGTGCATCTATATAGAAAAATAAAACTTGTAAGTAAAGACTGATAAATCACTTTGTACTCTCAAATCCTTATATGTCTAAACCATCATTTCTAGATTCTAGACTTGACAAATAAAGCTCAAACCAGAGTAAATGATATTCTGTCAGACAGTGGAAACTGGGAGCTGTTCTCATTTAGCAACAAGCAGCAAAAATGTTGCAGCATGACATGTTTGAGTTCATTCATTTGACTTGACTACGATGCACAAAAGTACATTTCATGATTGTAATTGTAGTTTTCTTCACTTAGCTGTTGTTGCAATATTTGCACTTTTTATTATTGAACTCCTCACATAACAAATTTCACATCTTCATTGTTTATGTCGAGCTTAGACTTTATACAGATGCTGTTTATTATTTAATAGAGTGTCTGTGTGATAAACTCCTGCAGAACTAATACACATTTAAGACAATTCCAGGACTGTAATTGTAGTTTTTGTCCACTTGACCTGCTATTGCAATATATGCACATATTATCATTTAATAATAACTCGCGCACCTAAAATTGCACATTTTCATTTTCTATCTCTAGCCTAAAGTCTACATTTAGATTTTCTAGGTGAACTGACATATTGTGGAGCACAAACACACGGTCAGTAAAAGTGAGAGCAGGTTTGGTGCGACTCTGTCTCTTTAAGAGGAGTGAGCTGGATGTAAAGCTGCTTTGTACCAACTCAGGACACAGCGACTCCACAAGGCTTACAAAACACCGTCCAAACCAATACAGCCGTGATCACGTTTAACACCAAACCTGCAAACCAGCTGGTTATCGGCTCTGTGCTGTTTGTCCTGCTTCTCCCTCCACAAACACAACTCCAACCCGTTTCCCCGTCACGGTGTTTAAGCCCGACAGCCCCACGCTCACACACGTTACTTAGCAACCGGTGTAAATGTAGCAGCGGCGGCGCCGGTACCGGTACAGCGAGATGGCTCGCGTCGGTCCACCTCACCTTTGGGGTCGAGCTCGGCGTGGATGATGTTGCCCATGACCGAGGTGTTGTGGAGCTGCTGCACCGCCTCCTTGGCCGCCTTCACCGAGCCGAACACCACCTTAGCGATGCCCAGGTGCTTCTTGTTGTTGGGGTTGTAGAGGATCTCCACCTCCTCGATGTCCCCGAACTTCTTGCACATCTCGGTGAGGAAGCCCTCGCGGATGTTGTCGTTCAACCGGGCGAACGTCACCTCTTTTGGGGGCACACGGCCGACGTAGCACTCGTCGATCTGTAAACACACACACACGCGGTGTGTGTTCGTGAGTCTCCGGTGCACGTGGAGAGGGAGCTCCGTGGAAAAGTTGCTCAAATTCACTCTCATTTAAGTAAAAACCACTACTACTAATAATAATTAAGCCAGGTTCGCGATTTATCTGCTGAGCTGAGCGTTGAGCTCCGGTGTTCACGGAGGGGGGGTCGATAAACTAAACTGACACCCTCCTGCCTCTTTCTGTCCCGTGTGTGCGGATCCCGGACGGTGTCTTTACCTTAAATTTGGGCACCGGCAGATCCGTCTCCTTGTACTTTGTCCACATGCGTCCGATTCTCGGGTCCTTGACGCTGTCCACCGGCGGGATTCCGGACATCTGCAGAAACAAACACCAGAGTTTGACCAGCTCGCGTTAAGTCTCACCTCCGGTCAGCTCGGCACCGACTGCCCCCCATCCGTCCCCGTGTTCCTCAGGCCTGAACAATGGTGTGTGTTTGAGTGTGTGTAATTAGGGGGACACTTTGACAAGCTGCGTCAGGTGCCGAATGAGTGGCGAGTGGCGAGTGTGTCGGTACGCGGCGGCGGCGGCGGCAGCGGCAGCTCGCGGTCCCCGGTAGCGGAGCTCCACTCACGGGCATGCTGAAGTGCTGTCCATCGTAGCGGTAGACCTTGTGGGATCCTTTCCGCAGCGCCGGGTCAATGATCAACTTGTAACTTCTCCAGTGGTGACTCCGCTTCTCCCCCGAGCTGTTCTCCATGCCGTTGGCCAGAGCTGCAAACAGAAGCGAGAGAGAGAGAGAAAAACACAAGGAACGCGTGAACACACACTGTCAGATAAACACGGCGCCGAGCTTCACCTCCGCCGTGCGTGAGAGTGTGTGTTGTGTGTGCGATACGCGGGTTTCAACCGTATCCCAGTCACTGAAACAGACATGAAGAGAGGAAGAGAGAAGGGGGGAAAGAAAAGCTCACTTGAACTCTGCCTTCTGCCGTGATCTTCATGTGCCCTGCTGCGCTCCGCGGGCCTGGACATCTCGGGTCCGGTCGAGTAGTTCGGTACCAAACGGCGAGAGATCAGTAACCTTCCGCTGCTTACATTACATGGTTTAAAGATACTGCCTCCTTTTTGCGAGCCAACACATATTGTGTGTGTGTGTGTGTGTGTGTGTGTCTCTAGACGGGCTTTCTGTCTCTCCCACAATACACCACTATAGCGCCTTACCTCCCGTCTCACCCGCACTTTCGACACGAACCGGGACAACGGCGGACGGCCTGGAGAGCGCTCACCAAATATTACACAAATGTTACGTAGCTAGAAAACCCCCAGCGTGGTATTTGCGAGTTCGGTCTGTGACGTGTCGGGCGTTTTTAACTGAAATGAACACGGTTCGGAGCTGGCGTCGAATCTACCGACTAGATTTACGCCAACACCAAATACAAGATGGAGCTCCGGCGTTGGGGAGGGTCGAAGCTAGGTTTTGGAGACGTTTTCACAGCGCTCCGGAGGTGTTTAGTAACCTGACGTTAACGTTTCCTGCGTGTTCTATTGTGGCAGTGTATTAATTGTGGCGAAAACAACGCGTTTCGTAGCCCCAGGCGCTTCTGTGACACCGCGCATGCGCACTAGACGTGTCCGGGGAGGGAGGTGGGTTTGGGGTTTAAACTCACGCAGGGGTTTCTGCTCTTATCTTAT